>CAVNYN010287875.1:0-105422 GCA_963692815.1 Nyctanthes arbor-tristis | reverse complement strand
TATCCATTTGAGAACTTAATTGCATGTTTATATGTGATGTTGCTATCTAAGTTGACTTTTATATGCGCTGAACCTACTGAGTATTTCTATGAAATACTCACCCCTTTCATAATTTGATAATTTTCAGATCCTGGAGCCGGAGGCTCGTATGATGGTGGATATTGATTAAAGAATAGACTTTTATTAATTTCAGCAATTTTTAAGATTTTATTATCAAGACTTTATTCTATTTGGTTTGGGAATTGTTTTTATTATAAAGAACAGATTTTAATTATTTATTGAAATAAGAATTTCCACACTATACCGTTGGTTTTAAGCAGCTATATTATTTGAAAAGTTATTTTGAAAATTTTAACTTACGTTCCGGGTATTCAGAGCTCGGGGCGTTACACAAATAGTATACCATTTTGTATATGCTATCTTGTATTTGATTAACATAATAACAATATTGTATATAATACATAGGATCTGGAATCAGCATTAACAGAATCCATGGCAAAATGGAAAATTGTGGTTGGTCACCATACCATCAGAAGTGCTGGAGATCATGGTGACACACAAGAGCTTGTCATCCGGCTTCTTTCAATTCTTCAGGTAAAATCCCCAACCCGAATGCGTGTGAAGTTGAATGGTAGATATTTCTATTGTACAGTAAGTCTTGTAAAGAAATGTGCATGGGATTTAGTTGACCAAATTCATATTTGATATAGAATGAGAAGAAATAATATGGTGATAAGGTTGAATTCAAATACAAATACTCGTTAAATCAAAATATACCTGTGATGCTGTGCTTGATCATGACTTTGAACTGCTTGATTACCCTATATGTCACTTTGTTATATTATATATATATATATATATATCACTCTTTCATTGATTTATCTAGTTACAAATTGACTTAGTTAAGTTTGGATTTTTTAGAGTAGCTATCAATTCTCCTGGCCTAAATAGGATTTAGTAGCTAGTTAATCAGATATCTATGAATCTTGAGACATCCTCTCATTTTTATATATACTTATTTTCATTGTAATTGTAGCAAAAATATATGCATGAATCCAAATTTTGCAGGCGAAATATGTCGATTTATACATAAATGGACATGATCATTGCCTAGAACACATCAGTAGTGGAGACAGGTAATATTATTACTTATATTTATTTATTAAGACTAGTGTTATTTATCACCACTGATAATCATCCCTGTCTTTACGTGACATAAGCGTGGTCCTCTCTACAGATTGTCCATAAAAATTGATTCTTTGTTGTTTAAATTAAATGGTGCACAAGGGACCTACATTGGTTGAAAACTGCACCAAAACAACTTATTATTTGCTGGCTTTTCCTCATCGCATATAAGCCAACCTAGTTTTTTTAAAAATATTATAAGGGAATTGTTAGAGAGGGGAATTGAAACTTAGTGAAAGGCTTCAAAAACTCACTCGAATGTCATCAAATTAGTTAGGAAAAAAGTGCCTAGTGAACAAGCTGTAAATGATAAGTGCATTTAAATTTTAAATTAATCACACCTCGCTTGTCGCTAAATTTCATTTATGAAAGCGTATCATTTAAAATTATTATGACTATACTGACACATAAAATAGTGATCATCCCATCAGTGATGAAGTTATTTAATTTTCAAACTGATTGTTGAATAATATAAAATATAAATAATAAACAATGGAATTAATAGGTCACTGGCATTTTTTTTTATCTTTTATTTGTCTACATGCAGCCCTCTTCAGTTCTTGACAAGTGGAGGAGGTTCAAAGGCATGGAGAGGTAGTTATAGCTGGCCATCGAGCAGGAAGGACGACATGAAATTTTATTACGACGGACAAGGATTCATGACAATGCAACTTGCACAAAATGAAGTTGAGATTAATTTCTTTGACATTGCCGGAAATATTTTGCATACATGGACTGCGTCAAAACCCCTTTTCTCCCTCATCTAATTGTTCGGTGCACTGCAGACAAAAAATTTTAATATAGCATAATCAGAGTATGTTACAATGTGGTTCGAATTGTACGGCAATAAATACCTCCACTCACTTACCATTGAGCCTTAATTAATACACAAGCTAAACAAAATGTGGTGGTCGATGCGTTGTCCAGAAAGTATGCCCTTATCACTTCCTTGAGTGCAAAATCAATTGCCTTTCAATGTATTAAGGAATTGTATATGAATGATGTGGATTTTTCAAATGCATTTGTGGCTTGTGAAAAGGGTGCTTATCACAATTATTATAGAGATGGTTGGTTCTTATTTTGAAAGAGTAAATTGTGTGCGCTAAATTGTGCAATGCGTGAATTGTTAGTTCTGGAGGCACTGGTGGCGCGTGGTTGATTGAGGCATTTTGGTATTAGGAGGATTTTGGAAATTATGCAAGAACATTTCTGTTGAGAAGAGTTGTGGGAATAATTTGATTTAGGTGTTTAAGTTGTAAACAGGCCAAATCTAAATTGTCCCATCATGGCTTATATACACCTTTACCCATGCCGTTCACACTTTTTGTACCATATTATCTCCTATTACTAACATTTAACAATAGCGAAAGCATTTGTGAAATTGATCTTGGCCCAAAAGTGACAAATACAAGCGAAAGATCACATTTATTAATGTGGGTTTAAGCTTTATCAAAGGGGAATCCATTAAACTATACAAAATGTATTCATTAACGCGGTATCGAGATGCTTTGGCTGTGCAACACATGCAGTAAATCAATTCTCAGATGTTAGGCGTTAGGAGTCTAATCGATCACTCTCAACGCTAATATGTATGAGATTAAATATTAAATAATTTATATATCTTTATAAGTTCACGATACATATAATTTCACATAAGATTTTACATAATATCATGTTATTATAATTGAAAAAAAAAATCTCGTGGGCTACCGACAAAAAAACCGTGGTCATACATCAAAATCTCAATCACATACATACATTTTTTTCATCTATGGGACGATCTGACCCCAACTCTTTAATTCAATACCTAAAAGGTTGCAAAAGGAAAAAGGGAAATAGGGTGAGTACAAAGTACCCAGTGAATAACAAAAATGCATTGGCTTATGAAATATGAAAGAAAAATCATCATTATCTTTACACAGAGAAATCCTTTTTTGCACTAGAGTTGGATCCATCACTAATTTAGCCTCTACCTGTGAGCGTGTAAGGCACAAAGTGACTATGAAACAAAAAAAAAAGTGGTCATAATATGGCCACATAGCAAAACAAAAGGAGTAGGAAGCACCACTAGTGATACAAATGCATGAAATAATGATTTGCTCAAAACACTATGCATTATAAAGAAAATAATGCCAAAATCATTTAGAATAGCATGAATTTCAAAAAGAGAGAGTCAAGACACGTGCTACTCACTATCTAAGATTTGATTCTCCAAAAGTCTTGTCAAATAAATCATTCAAAGAAAGTTAATTCATGAGCTTCAGGAGGCCTCAACACCAAATTCTCCACAGGCTCTGATTTTTCAAAATTAGGGTGTTGAGATTGAATATGGGTTGCCCCAACACCTTCTGTAGATTTTACTTCTTGAAATTTGAAGAAATTAAATTGCGTTTTAATCGAACCAATAACTTACCAAGATTCGTTGTGACACTCCCCACCCCCATTATCTCTAATATACTTGAAATGTGACGTGCGCCGATGATAAATTCTAACTATAAGTTAGAATCTACCGTCAAAGCTCGTGAATTTATTAATTATTCTAGAAAATTTTTTATAGCGCCTCCCCAAATTTTATAACAAAACCAAATTAATAACAACTCTAATAAATTCATTTCAATAATATGCTAGATGGCAGCTCAAATTCTTGAAATAGTAGGCTCAACCATCATCAGTGGCCCAAACTCCAATTGCTACCTGGTAAGAAAATCATTTAAAAAATGTGTGAGCTAATAAGTCCACCGAGTAGAGTTTCCTAAATAAATATGCTTTGGAGAGTCAAAGTATACCTTTTGCAAAATCTCAAATGAAATGTACAAGCCAATTCTGGATTTCATAATTTAAATATAAACCCAACATGAATATCATTATAATGTTGAATTCATTTCAAATTAAACATTTACAGAATCATTACAATATTAGAAAGCATAATGAAAATCATTTCGTACCAAGAATCATCAAAAAATCCACCCCAAAGAGTATCCATATTTTCATCTCATTATATAACTAAAGTCATACGAATGTAGACACAGCTTGGGTCATATGTACCATATGACCCATTTGCCTTAGGCGACACAATAATCAGCTTGAGCCATGGGCCTCCTTTGCCTGGGCGAAAATCATTTTGTCACCCGCAGGCGGCATGTTCGTAACATAGGATACAAATGTAGGGGTTTTTTTATAAATGATAAACCACATTTCAAATCCAATATTTTCTCTACAAATCATAGGCACCATTTCACATGAACTTTTCTAACGAAAGTATCAAATTCTGTGAAATTTCATAGAAATATGTGATCATCATAAAACATTGCAAGTTTATGTGAAATCAAAGCATAACTGACTTTCACTTAAAGAGAAAGAAGAGAAGAGTTCCGCTTACTGGTTAAGTAGCAATGTAGCTCCTCCCATATTTCATTTCTTTTTAATCTTTATCATTTTCTATGACATCTCACGAACATACTGATTAACACACAATGCTTTTATAATAGACAATGCATAGAAGATCATTTTTCAACTTGTATCTTGCTAAAATTGAATATATACTATCAGTTATGACCTTCTAAAATTGATGGGTAGAAACAACATACATATTCTATATTAACCTTAAGTCCTTTTATTAAATTCATACATATATGCTTAGTTTCTTAGAATTCAATATTAACCTCTTATGCTTCGCTTTATATTAAAAGCATGGCTTTCCTTCTCACAATTAATCCAAAAACTTAATTTAATTTTTTAACAAACTACTATGGACTTTGCATTAAAGTTTCAAAGAATACTTCATTCAGAAATTTCAACTTCAATTTTTCCTTCTTAAACTATAATTTCATATACTAACTTTACATAATTTTATACTAGCCCTTGTATGATTCTAGTCTCATGTCTAAGAATAATTTCACATCATTTAAACATATAAAACAAAATTATAATCAAATATTCAATTCTATAAAAATTTCTTAACCCTAGAAGAAGATTAACCCTTAAAATTTATATGAAATCAAGGCTTAAAAGTGAGTAGTACTTACCTACGATGATAATTCCTTGTTGTGCGTCTTCAATTTCTCCACTTTTCCCAAAATTTCGTTATTTTTTTTTTCTTCCCAACTCTATCTCTCGTTCTTTCTCTGTTTCCCCTTTCTTGTTCTTTTATTTTTTTATTTTTTATTTTTTATATTATCATGATAAGAATGGTTAATTACACAAATGGGTCCTACTTTGAAATGTATTCCCCGCCCCCTCTCCTCCAAATACAACTTTTATTCTTGTTCACTTGGTCCCTAGCTTTTAGTTTCTATTTAAGTTAGTCCAACACCACTACATAATACTACCTTCTTAAAAAGTATAGGAATATTTTAAATAATGTTGTAATTTATAACTAGTTTAACTTATCTTCGTCTTCTTGTAATTTAATTTATTTCCTACATTATCCTTCACAACATGAAATGAGGGCTGGAGACATGAAAACCGGGATGTCACATGTTGGCTTGTATAAACTTCTAATTCCTAAAAGATAAGTATTCTTCAAGTTACATTTCATTTACTTTAAGAAAAATTTCTTCGTATTTTATCTTTGATTGAATATTCATTAAAGGAAAGGAAGAGGTTTAAGGGAAAGTTAGAGAGAAGCGATCAATAGAGAGCAAGGGAGACAGACGACTTGGAGATAGGACAAGTGAAGCTTATGGAAAGTTTGAGGTCAAACTTAAATCCCTAGAATTATCCGAATTTAGTTGTTTTCAAAGTCTTTGAGTTTCACCTATCGTAATAACCAGAAGTAGCATGTAAATGGCATATTTAGCATCATATGTTGAAGGAGATGTGTGACATAACTTATATCATTAATTCTTTGAGGCGTGGCGTATTTGGAATAAGCAAGTGGCACAATGGGAAATAGGGTGTTACTCCATATTAATCATCCATTTATTGCATACAAAGTCCTTATACTTACGTGGTCTTGTAATTAAATCATCATACTTTATGTTAATTAATCAAGGTCTCTTCATTTTAGTTGCTTAACAAAGTACCAATTATTCCTTGCTAAACAAAGTACCAATTGCTACTTTATTTGATTAAGTATCAATAAAAAATCACATATTTTAAAAGTAATCACAAATCTAATTAACTACTTCTAGGATCTTAGGTCATGTCATTAATCTAGTGTAAAATTTTCCAAGATGGTACAAGCCCTACCTAGTTAACATTGAAATGAAATTTTTATGGATTTTTTTTGGGGTTTGCCTAGATATAAGAAAGGAAATGATACTATTTTTGCAGTTGTTGATAGATTTAATAAAATTGCTCATTTTATCCATGTCACAAGTTTATGTAAAATTTTGTTTTTTATCTTGAGAGAGAGAATCGACAAGAAAAAAGTAATTTTTTGAATTGAAAGGAAAAAAATTTACAAAACCTAGGTATGGGCGTGCATGCCAAGGCTTGCATGTGAATCTGCCTATGCACCCAAGTTGCTATATAAATACTATGTTGTCATACAATCCAACTTAAGCATATTTCTCCCCATACAGATTTTATATTTTCCAACCCTTTACACTAAATAGTTACTTAAACTATTTTCCAAGAGAATAGCACTTTCAATACATCATTGAATATAATAGTCAGTGTCTTACATCGTAGTTATGCATGTGCGTGAGTGTTGAGCACAATGGGACAGCAGGTACATGTTTTTCGGCGAGGGTCCACGGCAGGTGGAGAGAAATTGAGCAAGAAAGAGCGAGACAGCAAGCTGAAAGACAGAGACACTAGTTGGAGCCAGCTCCTAAGAGAGACTGATAGTCCATGATGGAAAGCTAACGGAGAGAGAATGAGAATCACCAGAAGAGCAATCTGAGAGGGAGATGTCAAGCTGGAGGAAGAATCGAGTGAGGGAAGGTGTATGTTTTTGGGCCAAGAACCAAATTGGAGGAATTATTACTACTAGTGGTACTAGTATACCACTCCTCCGTCGTGTCCACCTATTGTAGATTTTTTTACATAAAGTAAATATTAAGTGACAATTGATCTCTTGATGTGTTGTATTGTGTCTATAATAATACACATAAAAAATTAATAAAATTTTGTCGGTATTCTCATTACCCATATAAAAGCTTAATAACACATGGGATTTATCTCATAACATGCTCCCGCGAAATGGTAGTTTGTTGGAGTAAATCAATCTTAAAATCTGTATACTGATTTAAGTGTTAAGGTTTTGATATCATATAAACATTTGAGGTTCCATCTTAAAATAGTCAACCCGTTAAGAAGAGAACTATAAGCACTTATATGTTGATTTATATTTTTATATTTAATCGCTATGGGATTTATCCCTTAACACATCTAATGTAGTAAAAACTACTAATATTAAATAAGAGAGGAGAAGCATAACAGTTGGAAAGGTCTACTTTGAAGGCTAGGAAGTTCTCTTATTGATTCTCCTTTATCTCTTCAGTAGTCGAATCATTCTTGATTTTGAACTTGAATTTCCTCTAATGTTTTTGCCTTTATTATATTTGCAAACAAGTCGAGGGTATAATAGCAATGAAACTAACCACTTCAAAAGCAAGAATAGAAAGGGTAAATAAGATGAGTCCTTCTATGGAACCAGGTGCCTGGGTCCTTATGGAGGAGCCAGGCACCCAATGAAGTGTTTACACTTCACCTGAAGTGTAAACACTTCATTGGGTGTCTGGCTCCATAAGAAACCAGACACCTGGTTTCTTAGAATTTTTGTAACTAAGATCACGAGACACTTCAAAGTAGTGATATAAAGACAAAGATGCAAGGAACTTTAATATTTCATGTATTAAAAGATAATGATGCTAATGCTGAACTAGAAATCAAGTGAAAAAATATAAGTTTACCATTGGTTTGATCATTTGCATTTCAACATTTTACTTCTTAGTTTATTGTCAATGCACTTTTACCTACACACTAGAAAGATTTCTCAATCAGTAAGAATAATAATATAGGTGTTCTTGATAGCACGACTTCATTTTCTTACAAAAGATTATCTTTCATCAATAAATTATTGATGACTCTTGATCTGCTAGTTTTAATAGACATATCCACTGTTCTTTTCTATCCACATCCATTATATATATTTTTTCTACATCAAATGAAAGCAATCAACAAACCTTAATACAGTCTCAATCAATAACAGTTCATGGAACATGACAAAAATTACTTTGTTGATTAAAATAAGTGATGCTATTTCAATGTATGCAATGAAATGAAAAATGCTGAAGGTGAAAACTGCTAATTTGACTTACCAATCAATTAGGGATTAAACTGCAACGAAGTCACTATAATGAAAGCAATGACATTTTAAAAATAATCGTGACCAATAATATGTGAATAAGGAAGTATATTAAGTTATTCACTCACAATGTCTATAGAGCACAGATGTTCCTCATCCTCTCTTTTTCCTTTGAGTCTCTTGCATTTACCTATTTTTTGTAGTCTTTCATAAGTAAACATTGGATTAAATGCAAGATATTATAACTTTTTTCGCTTGTGATAATGCAACAAGAGTCAGTCCTAGACTTTCTTTATCACCAATGTCTTTGCTGCTCTATCCAGAGTTAGCTCGTGACTTTTGTGTAATGTAATTACCTAGCACAAAAGAATCGATAATTGTTTTGATAAAGGTACTCGTGAGCTTCTTGCACAAGTTACACATGTAATGGAAGAACTTGTAAGAACATCATTTGATGAAGGATCTGATATAATAAGAGAAGCAAATGAGGTATGTTTCTTGACGAATAGCACTTTTTGCATGCGTTACAGGAATTTTAATGGCAAGCCTATTACTTAGTGGTGACACTACTCCGTCAACATTTGTAAATTTGATTCCACTTTGTTTACTTGATGAAGATGAGGCATGTGCCATGATAAGAGAGCCATGTTATGTACGTTTATGATGAACTGCACTTTTGGCACTAGTTACTTGGCTTCTAATGGTAAGGCCGTCAATTGACGGTAGCACTATTTAGTAGATATTTGTATCTTGGAGTGAACTTATATTATTGAAGATGAACAAATGAAAACTAAAGAACATATAACCAATTTTCGCTATTTTATGATTAGAAATAATTACCTAAGCTCATGGTAAATATTAGCTGCAAACTTGTCAACTGTTGGTGGAACCTCGCAATCCAAGTTTTTTAATTCTATACTTCTTTTTAGATAAAAAAATTAGCTTTCATTAATGACTGATATTCCAATACATCATTCATTAGAAATACATGAAGCCAGTCTGGAGATAAATGAAAATACAAGGATTGTTACTGATCTTGCTTTCTTAGCCAATTCATCGGCAACTGTGTTAGACTTCCTAGGAGCAAATTGCAGCTTGTGAATATTATTCACTCCCATTAACTCTTTGTGCTCACTAATAAGAGGCCCATACTTAGTAATGTCTGCATCTTGCCTATTCACTGCATCCACGATGACTTTAGCATCAGACTCAAGAATGGCGTTAGGTAGAAGCATGGTTTGTACCTACCTTATGGCCTCTCTCAAGGTAATTTCCTCTTCCTCTTTTGCACTGAATTTGCCTATCACAGCTTGCATTCGATAGGACACAAACTTCCCTTCTCGCCGTAGATCACCATTCCCATACCAACATCTCCATCCCCTTCACACAACGCAATGTCAATATTGCACTTTAAGTGTCCAATGGGTAGTGGTTTCTTCCATTGTATAACAGCACTAGGCATCTTATCTGGACTTTGCATGGTTTTCTTTGCCATTCACCACTCAAATAATGCATTTAAACCAAAGTGGATAGTGTAAACGAGGTTTTGAAGTTACTCCTTTGAAAATTTAGAATTTCTCTATCACTAGATAACTGATGCAATCGCACATGCCTTCGCTACATCTATTTCCTCTTTATTCTTCACCAAATTGAAGAACCATTCTTTGAAAACTTCTGCTTCTCCATCAGTGAGGTAAATATTTGAAGAACCCCAGCATTGCCGAGCATATGAACATTGAATCAATAAGATGAGTCGAATATAGTTTATTCCTTTTGTCTACAAAGCACACATTCAGTTTGCATTTGAATTCTTCTTTGTACCAGCCTACTTCTAGTTGGCGGATAGTCTTGACAGGCCTTCCAAATAAACATTTACATCTTTAGCGGAATACATACACTCCAGATGTGTTTCAATCACCAGGTTCATAGTCTGCCTCAAGATTTCCAATCTCTTAAGCAATCTGGTAACCCGATTTACCAAATAAATACCAAAGTTCTAGATTATTTGGTCCATAAAAGCTGTTTAGCAAAGTGGTATTTTCACGATCTTGTCCACATCCCTCAGAAGAAACAAATTTTGGAGCAAATCAAAATCCTGTTCCTGCCCTCTAAGCTTCAATAAATCACTCACCCTCAAATGCTCTAGTTCATTGTTTACTGGTGTTTCTAGTCGAAAACTATTAGTGCCTTTTATCCAATGTCGCTCTATGCCTTTACACTCTTCCCATTGCCGATTCTCCATTTACAACTTTTTTCCAAAATTGCTCATTATGACCAGATGCTTCTCCTGCTAAACTTGAGTTATATCCCGACTTCGATGATAAAGATTCCACTCTTAGAAAATATTTAGCTTTGAGGACTTGGTTAACAAGAGCATTGGGTTTAGAAATAAGCTTCCACCCCTATTTCCCGAGCAAAGTGGTGTTAAAAGCATGTAAATGTCAAAACTGATTCATCTAAACTCTTTCCTAACAAATAGGCGATCCCATTTATGCCAATTAATGCCTTTCTTGCCATTAGTCTTTAAGCTCCACCAAAAAAAATTCATCACACGTTGCAATTCCTCACACAAAGAAATAGGCAAAAGAAATGAAGACACGTTGTAGGATGAGATTGCTTGAGCAACATACTTAATCAAAACCGTGTGCCCATCTCTTGATAAGAGTTTTCCTTGCCACCTCTATAATCTAGCCCACAGCCTATCACACAAATAATTAAATACCTCCTCCTTCTTTCCAATGAGAAATGGAAGTCCTGAATATCTACCCGTATTCAATGGTGTAGACACTTCGAAGATATTTGAGATATTATTTCTCCCTTCTTCTTGAACATTGGTATTGTATAAAATACCTAACTTCTCACAATTTATAGCCTATCCCAAAGCTTCTTTGTGGCATCTCAGAATATTCTTCAATTTTCTGGCTTCATTCTCAGTTCCTCCAAAAAAAAAAAAAGAAAAAAAAAAGGAAAAAAGAAACTAACAACCACAAAGAACAAATGAGATACACTTGAGGCTCCTCGTGCTACCTTACACACTATTATTTTTGTTTCAGACATTAATGTGACAGATTCTTATCAAGTTGTGTTTTAGACTCCACAGTAGGGGCATGTGGCCAAAGCTTATAAATATGTTGTCACGTTGATATAGAAAGGTATGTAAAGCTTTAAAAGCTTAACCTTAAGTAAAATGAGCTTAAAAACTAGTCTATTGTAGGTATTAGCCATAATGATGGTTTCTATTATAGAATATAGGCACAAGTGATGATTTAATGCATTACAGGTTCAACTATCCATTATTCTATCTAACTTCATTTATCTAAGCTAAATTAAATCAAAGAAGCATAATAGTAGTGTGTTTGAAATAATGAGCCTATGAGACTTTTTAGGATGTGGGGAGTTTGTAACACCCAATAATTAGAGCTACTTAATTTATTAATTAATTCAAGATTAGTTATTGAGGAAAATATTGGTATACATAATCCAATAGACGATTTTATAATTCCTGAGGTAGATGGATTAGTTAACTAGAATATCCTCTAGTCAAGAGCAACCGAAATCCAATGCTTAATCTATATATTAATTAAATGAAGAAAGTTGCGGTAGTATCTAATAGCAACTTTCCGGTCGATTTTGCTATAAGTGGGGATATTTTGGTCATTTGCCTTATTTCATTGGTAGCTGGTGTAGATAAATACTACTTTTTCCTTTTTATTTACATGTTTATTCATCTGTTATTATTTTCTTTCTTCCCAGACTTCCCCCCTTTCTCTCATTGAAGAATACTTACGGGATCTACTTCCCTTTTAAAACTCTTTTATTTATCTTATATTTTCTATTCTATCAATTCTTAATAAATTTTTATGCATTTTTTAATTTTGTGATTATTATCTAAGTTCAATTCATCCACTTCCTTTTTGTTTATCGTATTTTTTGATTACCATTTAAGGGTGATTAATATCTTATCTGTCATTCTAAGGTCTGTGATTGAAAGAGAAACAAATTAAATAGAATGCATTAATTCAACTATAATATAATAGCCAAATTTCTTTAAAAGTAAAAAAAATTAATTTAATAGACAAATAATTACGTATAATTTCTCATTGTGAATTTCCTAAAAAATTTTTATAAGTTCGACTTATATAATATGAAATAGATCTTCGAGTGCAGTGCACGAATGAGAATCTAGTTTGTTAATTGAATGTTGGATTTTCAAAATTGAGGAAATTAGGCAGCATATACCTTTTTTGGATGTGTTTGCATTATTACACCTTATTAGTAAAGTAATTGAAAGTATACCACTTAACATTATATATATCCCCCATATATTATTTATATACATATATATATTATTATATATGAATATATAGTATTTTATTTAATATATACGTTGATATACATATAATGTAACTGATTTTTAATTTTTAAATTATCGTATCAATTTTTAATTTTAATTAATTCAAAATTTAATTTTGCTCCCTAAATTAGGGGGTTTCCTTATCGGTAGTTAACCATCTACTAGAGTTCTTGCTTCAGTTGAACTCTATTTTTCCTACTATTACTATAATTCTGGGTTCATTCTTCCTCTTATTCTTGTTTGTGGGTTTTTATCATTCACTGTTAGTGGTTTTTGTCAATTACTTCATTATTTCAGATGGCCTCTAAGCGTGGTGGTAGAAATTTCTCCAGCAAGAATTCTAACAAATGTACGCCAAAAAAACTTGCTAAAGAGAAGGTCCCCTTGCCGGAATGTCATGAGGACAGTTTTTTTTTCAGTTTTTATGTTTCTGATTTTATTCCTTTTTTAATACCCTTTTTACCCCAGCTTTTTTTCTCCCTTCTTTTTGTCTAGTTTGGTAGATTTTTATGTTTGATGGTAGGGTTGGAAAAAACATGGTTACTGAATTTGGTTTCTGCAATGTGTTCTTCATATGTGGTTGATTCTCAATTCGATTATGCATTTATGTTGGATTTATTGTAGTTTGTCTGCAGTTCCTTGATTTATTTTCAATGAACATATGATTTCCAAGTTGTTGACTCACATTTTTTTTTTGGTTGTTCAGCTTGGTTGTGTTCCATTTTTGTGCACATTGAGTGGTTAGTTAACTTTCATTGCTATGAGGTACAGTTCCCCCTCCCCAACCCCAATTATTTGTTTGTGCTCCTTTTTTAATCTTCGGAATCCTATTAAATTTTCAATTTCTAGTTCGTAGTTCATTTTCTTTCACAGTTGTTGTCCATTTAGTAAAGTACCCTGGTCCCCAATGTTGCGTTGTTTAGAGTATTTTTTCATGTTTTCTATTGTGTTCTCTCTCACATATTTGATTAGGTATCTTTGGTAAATGTCGTTCATACTTGTTAGATTTTGTTTTTCAGATGCAAGGGGTATGCGTTACTAGTCTGTTGTTTTCCATTTTTCCATTTAGGTCATTACATATCACCAAAAGACAATTGCCATTCTGGTAAGGTTAACTCTATGACGGATGCCCAGATTTTTGCTACTTTAAATGTAAGATTTATAGAGAATCAAAAGAAGCTATTTAGAGAATCAAGTTTTGGGTTTCTATTAGACTTAGAATGCTATGGCCCGAACCTTACTTCCCAATACTATTCTACTTATGGTCAAAGCCAAGTTATTTTTGGGGGAAAGTTCAAGGTATACTTGAAGAAATTATTATAGGTTAGGATCTTAATCTTCTCATATGCTCATTTATTGAATTTCAAGGATGAAATTCTTTAAAGGTGATAATATTGTAACGACCTGCTCTCCCGTTTTCAAAGTTCAACTTTACCTGTCAAAGTCAAAAGTGGAATAGTCAAGTAAGTCAAAATTAAGTCTAAGTCATTAAAGGGTTAAGTGAAAGAATTAAAGGTTGAAGGACTTATGAGTAAATAAGATTTTGTTAAGGACCAACTTATAGCAATCAACAAACTTGAAGGACCATTATAGCAATTAGCGTATAATATATATGTTTTGTCTTTGACTTGGACAAGAAAAGAAAGAATGGCAGAGAGGGAAAGAGAAGCAGAGGTGGCGACTGGAAGAGACCGAGAAATAGTAGAAAAAGAAAAAGAAAAGGAAAAAAAATGAAGGAAAATGATGGAGATCCAAGCCGAACTCAAAGTGGGTTGGTGATCTATTTGTGTTTCACGATTTTTACCTTGATTTTAGAGGTAAGTGGAATTAAATTTCTCTACATTGTGTTAAATTTAGGGCTTTTGTTATATGAGTTACATACGAGTTATATTGAACGAAGAATGATGGTTTTTAAGGTTAATTATCCATTTAAGATTCTTAAAGCATGAGCTTTATTTGAGATGTTTGGTTTTCAAGTAGTTGTGTTGATTTAAGGATTTAACCAAGTTAAACATATTGAGCCCTATTTTGATTTAATTGTGTTAAAGGATATGGAATTAAGAATACCCAAAGTTATTATTATTGAAGTTGTATGATGTAAATATGGATTTAGAAAGGGATGGCAATAGATCAGATCGGCACCGATCCAATTTGCTTTAAAAAAGATTTACAAAACCATGATTTGCTCCATGATCCACGACTTATGGATCGAAGCAGATCGGGTCGGATTAAAATTGCGATCCACCAATTGATCCAAGAAACCTTTTTTTTAACACCATATATTACACTACTCTAATCTCCTAACTTAATTTTCTCATCATACAATACACTACAATCTATTTTAACAGTAAAATGAAATTAAATAGATATCAACTATCAAGTATTCTGTTGATATCAAGAAAATTATAAATACAACATCGCATATAGTAGATAATTCGAAGTGGCTTCTCATTGAAATTCTAATATGGGATTCCTAAAACACAAAAAATGACATAGGGTGCCTCATAATAAAGGCTATCGCTAGTTCTTGGTTCCTCTTCCATAATCCACTTCTCTAATTTTCACAAACCCAAATTCCTCCACTATTATACTACATCATCTTCATAAGATATCTCTCACTCTTATAAATTTATTTACGACCAGTTCAGTAACAAACACAATCCAACAAAAAATTTAGTTGAAAAAGTTCAAAAATTGTAAACTAAACACGAAATAATTAAACTTAATTAACCAAGTATTAAATGTTTGCTAAATATTTTCATTTTGAAGAACTGGATAAAGCAATTAGGGAAAAAGACGGCCATCGGCCGGCCAAGCAATAAATGAAGCAAGAGAGGAGCTAGAGATGTGGGATTAATTAACCTGGACGGTCAAACTTGAGGTGGCTGGAGGCTCAGAGGCGGTGACTGAGTGGCTCAGGCGACCGGACGGCTGAATAGGGGAGGTGGCCGTGCATTGCGACTTGCATGAGAGATTGAGGGTTGAAGGGGATTTAGGGCTGAAGGTTAGGTTCATGGGTGGGAGGGAGAACTGGTGGTGGTGTGGAGTGAATGAGTGTTGACTTGACCGAATATGATTCAGTGAAGGTAAAATATTTTCCTTTTTATAATAATTATTAAGCGGATCAGATCAGATCAGATCGGCCACTATCCAATCCAATCCACTGTCATGTGTCGGATCACAAATTCTATCGTGATTTGCTCCACCAATCCATGGATTGGGAATTTTTTCCTCAAACAAATCTGGTATTCATCGGGTTATGGAGCGGATCGGATTTTTCTGCCATCCCTAGATTTCAATGCTGATTTTTATAAATAAAAGTGATGTTTGGGTTTTAAATTCGTGGAATTAAGATAATTCATTGGTTAAAGTGTGTTTGAGAGTTACTACAAGCAATCGGTATCATGGTTGGGCTATAATAAGGTAAAAAGGGTAAGAATTAAACTGGGATTTATCAGGTTGTTGATTTTATTCGAGATGTATGAACATGATGTAATGCTTATAAGTTGGAATAAAAGTATATTGATATTAAATTAAAGCATTGATATTATGTTAATCTTGACGGTGAAATTTTATGGGAATATTTATGTGGTGGATTTTATTTGGTAATATCATGAAACATACCATGACATGATGGCACGATGTATTTTAAGGATTTTCGTTGGAAGTATGATTTGAGATACAAGTTTTATTCGATGATAGAGGCATGATATTAAGGTACCAATGAGTAGAATGAGTATGTACATATGTGGATAACAATCGGATAATTAAGAATGGTTACGCATAAGTGATCTTGGTTTGAAGGATTTAAGTGGGTTATTATATTCTTTGTTTAATATGGGATGTTGTACATTAAAGTGACTTTAGTTCCAAGAGTTAGAATGGAAATTATATTTCTTGTTCGGACAAGGGTATCGGATCTTAAATTGGATTTGTCATGTTATGATTTCAAGTGATGACGAGCCATTGGAAACGCATGCCATTTGAGCTAATTATGGTCTTCTACTCTGTGAGTGTAAAAATGTTTTTCCAAAAATGAAGCATGCTTTTCATTATACCCCATTAAATGTTATTTTTTTTAAAACATCAAGCATATTTCCATTATTATAGTGATATATGAAATTCATAAAATCTTTAAGCATATTATTGTCTTTAAAATGAGATTTCAAAAGTAAATAGCTATATTATTACGTTAAGAACTTTTATGAAAATATTTTCATGTTACATCATGAAATTCTTACGAAAGTATGTTATGTTACGTTATGGAATTCTTATGAAGGTATGGTAAGATATGTTATGAAATTTTTACAAAGGCATGCTATAAGAATTATTTTAAAACCATCACAAGTACCTATGTGATTGTTACCTGCGTTGTGATGTGTTCCATGGTGTTAGACTATATTATTTGATTACCCGCTCTACACTACTGTGATGTGTTCCACAGTGTTAGACTATGTCATATATAGGTCTTTGGGACCTATCTTCATGCACAAATAAGCTTTGGGCAGTGTATGAGGGTGTTAGCCTTTGGGGCTTGTGTAACATCCCGAAACGAACGTCCCTAAAAGGCCAACGATAGTCTTCATAGTTTAGACAAGAGTCGCGAGTGTCAAACATAATCATCATCAACAATTGCCAGAGCCGAAAAAAAACTTTGCCAATCCCGAGAAGTTAAACTTAGAAATTGCAATTTGCAAGGTTAGGATTTTTCTAATTAATAACAAGTTCATTACTTGATTATTAAGGCTCTGATCTTCTTTAATTTTTCTCTTCTAGGTTGATTAGTAAAGATCAATTATAGAATTATGAATATTATAACCATTATTGTGCAATTAATTTAATACTTTATGCAAATGTTGTCGGCTACTGTACTATGTTTTAGATTTTTATGTACAGACAAATAGTGTAGCTGTGGTCCCATATTGTCGAGTGCGGCTTTTCTCCTTGTGTTTCTGAATTCTAACTTTTTCTAATATTTTTAGATGTTTGACATAATGACATAATGACATTATTATAATATTAATATATTAGGTTACACCTTTATGCCATTTTTTTTAGGCCAACTTGATTAAACTATCATCATAAATGTAAAATGAATAAATTGTATAAATGTAAGCTATTCAATTTATGCGTCCCTTCTTTTCTTGCTCAATTGATTTGTCTTCTCTCTCTTTTGATAACTTGATTAGTTATAAATTTATTGATAGACAATTTGCTCCTTTATTGTATCATTGCGGGCTCATTTGCTACCTCTTGATGTTATGTAGAGAATTATACAAGAATAAGATGCCTCCTAAATATATGTCTAGTACTCAAAAGAGGAAAAAGAAAAAGACAAGAGATTGCATTAACTCAAAGTCATGTAAGAGACATAGATAAGTATTTTAAGTTTAGCAGGCAAAAAAAAAAAAAGATTGTATGAAGAAGAGACGACTACAAACTTGGAGAACCAAATTGAGGAATACTAAACTGAAAATGAAAAAGATATTGTGAATGTAGTCAATGATGAGGATGTGGTTGAACCTTCTAAGTCAAATAAATCAGTTGGGCATGAGGAAATAAATGAGCTAATTGAAGTCAAAGTTCAAGTTGGAGAGGCTAATCAAGAAAGTCTTTTTATCTATCAATTTGGAAGATCCAGGGCATTGGAAAAATACTGATTAAAAAGCGAGGGATTATCTAGTTGAAATAGGTCCAAAAAAAGTTGATGGAATCAAGTTTCCTAAAAATGAAACTGGTAGACATTTTGATTCATCACAATATATAAGGATACTACCAAATGGACAAACTATTGATAGAAGATGGCTAGTTTATTCAATATTGTTGGACAGTATTTTATGCTTTTGTTGCAAGTTGTTTGTAGCATAGACGACATTGAATCAAACTGGGGTTCTAGGCACTGAAAGATTTAGAGCTTGGCATAATATGTACGCTCGTCTCACAAGTCATGAAGGAAGCAAGGAGTATACACATTATATGACCAGTTGGAATGAATTGGAAAACCGCCTTAGAGAGTAAAAAACAATAGATGAATTGGAACAATTATAATTGACAATGAAAGAGAATACTGGAAAAAAAATGTCAAGAAGGATAATTGTAATTTTGAAAAGACTTGCTAAAAATAGCTTGCCATTTCGAGGAGATAGTGAGAAGCTCTTTGTTGAAAATAATAGCCTATTTTTGCACATGATAGAAATGATCGCTGAGGTTGATCCAGTACTAGATGAGCATGTTAGACGTGCTCAAGCATGTGAGATACAATACACGTACCTTGGCCCCAAGATTCAAAATGAATTGATTCAACTATTAGTAGGTGAAGTCAGAAATCTAATTATTAAGAAGGTGAAAAGTGTTAAATATTTCTCAGTTGTACTTGACAGTACTCCTGATGCAAGTCATGAAGAGCAAATTTCTTGGCTTGTAAGATGTGTAGATGATTCAATTGGTGAGCCAACTGTAGTAGATTTTTGGCTTGAATTCTGAGGTAGATGATACATCAAGACTTGGACTTTAAATAGAGCGTTTAAATGCGCTTACTAGACTTGATCTTAATATTGATGATATAAGCGGGCAAAGATATAATAATAGATCTAACATGAGTGGACGAAATAAAGGAGTACAAGAAGATTATTGGAATTGAATCCCAGAGCTTTCGACAGGCCTTGTAGTTTTCATAGTCTTAATTTGACAATTTGTAATATGGTTTAGAGTTATAGAAAGGCTAGAAACTTATTTGGAGTGGTACAACATATCTACACGTTGTTCTCTTCCTCTATAAAGCGGTGGAAAATTTTCAAAGACCATGTAGATGGCCTGAGAATTAAGCCATTGTTACAAACACGGTGGGAAAGTCACATTGAAAGTATCAAGGCTATAAAAGAGTAAATTGTACAAATTCGAGATGCTTTACTCTTTTTAACTAATAATAGTGAAGATCCTTTAACACAAACTCATGCTGAAGGTGGCTCAGCATATGAACTGAGTAATTTTGAGTTCTTGCTTGGGATGGTGATTTGGTACAAGATATTAGATGTAGTTAATACAGTGAGTAGATTTCTTCAAACTGAGGACATGGATATTGAAGTTGCTATCACTCTTTTACAATGATTTGTTGCCTTTTTTTAATGACTTTGGAGAGCATGGGTTTGAGCATGCTTAGAAGAAGCTAATAGAATGGCAAGTGAATTGGAAGATCGATACTACATTTAGAGAAAAACGTGTCATCAAAAGAAAGAAGCAGTTTGATGAAAGTGACAGTGAATAGGTCCAGCTGTCGACTAAAGAATCTTTTAAAGTTGATTACTTTTTATACATAGTCGATCAAGCTTGATCTTCAATTCAAGAACGGTTTGAACAATTTAAGGAATATGAAAAAAACTTTGGATTCTTGTTTAAACTAGAGAAGTTAAGACTGAGTCATCTGATAGTTTTTTGAAGTCATGTATGAAGCTTGAGTCATATTTGAAGCATAACGAACATTCAGACATTGTTGGAGATGATTTGTGTACGGAGTTGATTTGTTTGCGGTACTAAAAGTTATCTCCAATCAAGCATCTCACAAGATAAATTGAACGGATTGGCTATGTTATTGATTGAGAAAAAACTAGTTGACCAATTCGATTAGACAAACTTGATAAATATTTTTGCTCCAAAAACCACAAGATGTGCTGTATTTAGATGATGATACGAAATCTTGCCTGTTAGATTTTGTTAGAAAATTAGTCTATTTTGAATTATCCTTCCTTAAAAGTTTTATTATTCAGTATATTTACTTTAAATTAGTTTTATTAAAATTGCTTTATTGAATTTTAAATGTAGTGCTCTATTTGTTTTTGTAGATATCAAACATTGCATTTTGCTTGGGATTTTCGGAAAGGTTTCATTAGAAGCTACTGTTCTAATGGCTGGCTTATGAGGTACTTGTTTATTATTTTATAACAAATGCTACTTATTGTTTTATAACAAATGGATAAAGGATACTATAGAAAGTATGTTTTACGTCAGTGACTTTTTGATTTTAAAAATATTATTGCCTTTCATTTCCAATATTGTTTTTTGTCATAAATAAATATTGGTTTCAGTTAATGCATTATTGTTACCATGCCGACAAATCATTATTTTTTTTGATTTTTGTGAATTCTTGTCTAACTTTACTTTTGTTCAACAATATGAATAATCGGGTTGTTTGTATATTGTTGAATGATAACTATTAGTTTTAGTTTTTCAGTTTTATTTTAGCTAAGCATTTGACATAAGTTGGTAAGCAATAGGAGCCCTTTTTTTAAATTTGCTTTGGGCTCTATTGAGCTTTGGTCCTACCCCGATTAAAGGATGAATAGATATGCATAAATATATCGGGGTTTTCATTTATCCAATGGCCATGACAACTGCGACCACTAGGTCGCCAATGTCAATGAAGGTCAAAGGTCAACGAAGGTCAACGGTTGTAAGATTCTGGAAATGGGTTCCTGGGAGCCCGTCCAACTTAACGACCTAACGACCAGGTGATCAAAAGACGTGCAAATTCATTCCACTGACCTAAGGGATGAATCTCCCCTACACGTTGCCGGGTTCAGGGAGTTTAGCCCTTACGCCCACGAGCTCATAGCTCCTCTATCTATCTCTGCGATCTAGCAAATTTGTCACCTGAATAGCATCATAGGAACCCACGTGGGAAGTCTTATTATTTATAACTAATTGGACTTCAACATTAAATAAGAAACGGTGATTACCCATACCATGCATGGCCTAGGTAGCCATTAGTCAAAAGTGAGGGATAAACCTCAGTCGATTTGACCCATATGTCATTCTTGTAGGTCCAGCATTAAATGTATGCAATCATTATTCCTATACAAATGACACATTTACACTATAAATAGAGTGAATGAAGCCAGAAAATGAGAGACCCAAATAAAATCTCATTCTTCTTGTCTTTGGCACATTTTACTCTTTCATTTATTACAAACATTCCTTGCCTTTACACATTAACTACACAAGCCGATTCGAATACAAATTTTCCGCGAATACAAATCTTGTTTGTTGTGTCAAAGGCTAAATTTGATATCAATAACAACTATCCAATCTAGATAAATGGCATTATTCAAAAGTTATTGCCCCTATTTATGACTATCTCCGTTCCACAACGATACTCCAGTAAGTAATTTTTTGTAGATTAAGAAATGGCAGGTAATGTTGTTAGAACATTAATTTTATACGACTTCTTCCAATTTTAACCTTGAAGCCTAATTAATGATATGAGTGTCCTTTTCCTTTTAATTCAATAAAAAAACCTTTAAAACAAACCTTTAAAATTCACTCCAAGATATAAAATGCAAATGATTTCTCTCTGCCAAAATCTAATTCATTTGAAACATAAATAATTTGAACTTTTTTTGGCACATGAATAAGTTTTCTTCCCGTTTTGTTCGTTTAACATTCTAGACCAATTGTTGTTTAGTTCAATGGCGGAATTCTAGAGTCTAACACAATTCACTAGTTAATATTTATTTACAAGCAATTTGGATAGTTGTTTGCAATGTGAATGTCTTAAATTACTAAGAATTGAAAGTTGCAAAATGTTTTTCCCTAAGATTTGCATGTACCACGATAGATTAAATAGGGGCAAACATGGAAATGAAAAATTAAATGCAGTCTTGATATACCAATTGGACTATCTTTTTAGGATGCCCTAAAATGAAATACTGGACTACCATTGTGGGACGGAGGTAGTATGTTTTCTTCTGTTGGTAAATTCAAACTCGATTATTAATCATTATCAAAGCTGACCCTTTTAAGAGGCGATTGAGCCCTTCACCTTACGGGCTTAAATTTATTTGTTATAAATGACCCCAAAGAGTAAAAAGTTTTTTTGGGCCCCGCAGGGGGAGGGGAGGGGGAAGAGTTACAAATGAACATACTTTTTACGTTTGTAATTGCATGAATCAGGTGTAATATTCTATATATGAAAAATTAGGCTTTACTTTTAAAAAATTTTCACTAATATCCCCCCTCCCTCGTATATTCCTAAAATCACTCATCTACATTTATTATCATCAAAACATTCCATAATCTTTGCCCAATTTTAGAACTAGATATCACTATCCAAAATATCGTTCCTATCTGCATTTATTATCATCCAAATATTCCATAATCTTTGCCCAATTTAAAATTAGAAATCACTATCCAAAATAACGTCCCTAAAAACCAGGTCATTTATCGTCATTTTATCCTTAACACACTATTGTTGCAATTAGTTAAATACTTAAGTGTTACTAGATCTTATATTGTCGTAACAAAATAATCTGAAAAAGGTATCATGCAATAATTGAAAATTATCTTATTGTCGCAGTTGTAACATTTAACGCTTACAAGAACTTTATCAAAATTTTAGAACATCGTAGAGGAGAAAATTACTAAATTAGTAATATTCTTGTACACTATTTGAATCACAATCAGTTAATTAATCAAATTATATGAAACTCAAGGGAATCATGTAAAGATATCAAATGAGCAACAACTCCTAATGAGTATATGTGACTGTGATGTAAGTCTTGTTATCTTGAACTGATCTAACTTATAGCTTCTTTATGCTCAAAATAAAATGATAGTCATAGCATATTTCCCTACATACTTGTCATCATGATGTAAATAAATACTTGAATGATTGTATGCAGCAACAAATTTGGATATGAAAAATATTAATGACTAAAATACTCGCTTCACTTGGAATGGTAGTTATGTCCCCCCCCCATCTCCATCTTCAACTATTGTGTCATTTGCGGACCCAATTATCTCAATGGTAGCCTTTGTGCTTATCTTGACAACTCTTCCATTTTTCATGATCAATCATGGGTGAGTAATTAATCACTTACCATCTTCCACTAGTTGTACCCTGTATTGATTATCTTCAATATAACATGTTTCTAACCTGGATACAATGTACAGTGAGTACATTTATACGCATAATTTTTTCCTTTTAGCGTAAGGTAGAAAGCTCAGCTGCAAGTACTTGAAATTGTGATGGAGCAAATCATCAACTACCCTGTATCTAATTAACAATATAGGAGATGAATCTCGAATACCTAACAATTGTTTTATCCATATAAGGACCAATTTATTCGAACTTGCAGTTCAAAGTATAATCACACCCTTCACATTGCTACTGGTGAGTAAGTTCCACTCCCCCATACAATACGAAATAAGAGATATGTGCCATCCCTAATATTAAAACAAGTCCAGTCATAATGAATTCATGATATAAAATGAAATCCATAAGTAGTAATAATCTTATTACATCTCATATTGTGTTGTCATAAGTCATGCAGCTCTATCAACTCTAAAAGCAAAATAGAGCACGATGATCACATAACTTTTTCTTGTTTCCACACAATGTGCAAATATAAATCAAATTACAATATACTGCACAATGAATAGTTTCATATGATCATATATGTTACTGTCACAATCTTTCATTTTTCTTTTGTATTCATTTCTTTATAATGGTAAATCAATTTCAGTAAAACCCCCAAAATCCATTACAAATAAATTCACAAATGAAAAATAGAAAATAATGGACCAAAATTCTATAATTCCTCTAATCAAACAACAATTAGGAAAAACCACTGTAAATCTAAAAACTTATAAACTCCGTAATAGCTTGTGTTATCTTCAACAACCATTTTTTTCTCCAATTCGCCTAACAAAACAAGCCTTACGGTATTCTTGAGCAAATTACGAGGAAATCTTAGTGAGCTTCTCAATCATGTAATTGATAAAAATGTTCATGATCCCATGGCCTTGTTGGAAATTCCAATGTCGGGATGCAGCTACTTCAAAACCTTGAATAAATAGATTTTATACGTTTTGCTGCTCTTCTTGATCTTTTTCTTCTTCTTTCCTTCGAATGTGGCCCCTTTTTTTTAAATGTTCTTCTTCACCTCCAATGGCTGCTTTTTCTCTAAATTTGGTGCCATTTGGAATGGAAGCCTTGGCCCACCACTCTACCACGGCGGAAAATGCTCAGCCACCACTAGCAAACCAAGATGTCCCGCCCCTATGGCGAAGAAACCCTCCAAAATCCATCCTTCGGTATTGGGTTTTTCCCAGTAGTCGTCGTCCCAGACACCTCAAGCTTCTACAACAGGCCAACAATCAACGGAAGCAACGACAAATAAAAGTGAGAATTGATCTTTATGTGTTCATATATAGAACATGTGCTTTAGGATAATTAATAGGAAATATTTTGATGATAAGATTAAATGCAAATACGTAATTGAATTCTATTATAATCCTTAAATATAGGTGTGTTCAAAAAGAAGGGAAAAGATAAGCCTATGAAACTAAACAATGGCGTAATAATTTAACTAAGAGGACCTCCCGTAATGCCTCCTCCTTTGAGCCCTCACCCACCACTCTACCACTGCGGAAAAATGCTCAACCTCCACTAGCGAACCAAGATGTCCCACCCCCTGTGGTGAAGAAACCATCCAAAATCCATTCCTTGGTCCTGGGTTTTTTCCAGCAGCCGCCGTCCTATACACCTCCAGCTTCAACAATGGGCGAGCAATCTCCTCCTTCCCCTAAAGATTTCCCGCATCTCCCATTTCACTCCCAGTCGACACCTGAGGCTTCCGCATTGCCACTAGACTCTCTCAAAGCCAGCTCTCAGGTGGTATTTGCTCCTTCCTTTGAATTCCCAATTATATCTCTTTCTTCCAATAATGGTGAGCCAGGGGTATGGTTCTCCTTCAATCAGCTGACTGAGCTGGAGACATCAGCTAAGATGTTCCTTATTGGAAAATTTTCTCATGCCAAACCAAGTATGCTGGATATTCATGAGGCGCTTTTGAGTATGAACTTCAAAGGTCATTACTCAGTAGCCCGGCTGAATGTTAAGCATATCGTGATTCATTTCAACCTACAAATAGACTACCTTTCAATTTGGTGTGGAATTACTCGTTGTCTCTGTTTACGTCTCACTCCATAGTTTGCTATATCTTTTCTTCCAACATTGTGGAACAATTCTTTCTATCTAGGCAAACTATTTGTGTTGATCATGCGACAACAAACCGTTCATGGCCTAGTGTTGCGAGGGTAAGTGTGGAAATTGATATATCTAAGCCATGCCCTGAGCATATATGGGTAGGCATGGAAGACAAGGGATTCTGCCAAAAAATTACTTATGAGCAAGTCCCAGAGTTCAGCTCTTTTTGCTCGCACTTGGGACAAAATGCTAATTTGTGCCTGCGCAAGATGGAGGAAGATACCAGTAAGGCGACTCATGGGAAAGGTAACAAGGAGGGTAATAATCCACAAGGTGACACGTCGAATCGGGTGGTTCTCCAGGATGAGAATCAATGCAACCATTCCTCTCTTATACCCCTTCTTGGCATCAGATCCCCTGGAATGTGGAAAAAATTCAAATTCCTTTTTATCTTTGTTTAAGTTCAACATAGGGAAGGACATGATTGGAACTCGTAGGAGCCTTGAGATCCCCAATGGCAGTCTCATTTCCAGAAGGTTGAAGGGGAATGGTGAAACCAACTAAAAAGGCTCTCTCAACTAGAAGGTTAAACAGGATAGAAGAGAAACTCCTTTTCAAGAAAGCCAATAGGAAAACTTGGTGAACGAGATAAAGTAAAGTTTTCAAATTCCTAACATTTCAATTGAGAAAAAAACTGAGTTCAGTGAGTCAGGCTTTGCAGATAATGAGACAGAACAAGATCTGGAAGCGAAAAGAATTTAAACTTTAGAAGACAAGGCTACGTTAAATCATTGAGGAAAAAACATAGGGCTTTCTGGTTGCAATCTTGTGAAATGCGTAGCCCATTTGCGTAAAGAAAACAACCAAGACAAAAGCTAAAAATTCTGGGCAAAGGAGTTGGGCTTTCTTGGAGCAGAAAGGCCCACTGTACTTGGACCATATTGGAAAGTCACAATTGGTCCTGTTTGAAGACACAAGTGATCCAAACCCTTCTCACTTCTGGATCCAACAGATTTTTGCATCTTCTAAGATGGGCTCCATGGAAGACTCAGATACAAGTGAAATGGAGGAGGGTGAAATTTTGGCAGACACTACCTACAATCAAAATGACAAATTAGCATGTTCTAAGCCGTCTTTCTCCTTCATTCCATATGATGATTAATTACATTGTTTGGAATGTTTGAGGTATTGCTAAAAGCAAAGAAAATAGTAGAATCAAATTCTTTGTTAACAAGCATGATATGCAACTCCTTGCTTTACTTGAACCAATGGTAGAAAATAGTAAATTGCCTCTATTTTGTCTGAAGATGGGTTTTCAACACTTTGTTGCCAATGATAAAGCTAAGATTTGGGCTTTTTGGAAAAGTAGTGTCAGATGTCCAGTTGAAATCATCCATGATCAGTTTATTCATTTATGAGTCGGTGATTTAGCTGATACTAGCGATTACCATATTACAATTATTTATGCTAGCTGCAATTATATTACCCGTAGAACCTTGTGGCAAGAGATGAGAAATATTGCTGATCAACTTATTAAGCCTTGGGTGCTTGTTGGAGATTTTAATACTATTCGGTTTGCAAATGAACAAAGCGATAATATCATCAAATGGCATCTACCAATTCAGGATTTTGAGGATGCAATCTTTGATTTAGGATTGATGGATTTGAATTCCGAAAGCTTCAACTTCACTAAGTCAAACTGGAGAATTTTGAAAAAATTGGATCGCATTCTTGGTAACCATGCCTTTACTTCCAAGTTCCCATCTTTTATGGCATCCTTCCTGAATTCTATTGGATCAGACCATTACTTTATGTTGTTAGAACATAAAGGCAACACAAGAGGCCCATCTTCATTTCGTTTTCTTAATGTTTGGTTAAAACATCACACGTTTTTACCAATGATTGAGAAAATTTGGATATAAAAATGTGATGGGAATATCTTGTGGCATTTATCTATGAAGCTTAAGAGGTTGAAAAAAGTCATCAAATTTTGGAATACAAAAGTGTTCAGGAACATCAATACACTGGTCAATGAAGCTGAACTTCTTGTAGATTATGCCCAGAAAATTTTTGAACAAAGCAAGACTTCCATGAATCGAGAAGAATTGAGTAGAACACAAGCTATTTTGAGCCAAGCTCTTATCTTTGAAGAGGACCTTTGGAAACAAAAGGTTAGCATAAGTTGGCTAAAATGCGAAGATAAAAACATGTGATATTTCCATGCAGTCTCAAACCAGAAATATATGAGAAACATGATTAATCACATTCAGTGGCAAGGGAACGATCTCACCTCAGAAGAAGACATCAAATCCTCTGCAGTTACTTTTTTCCAAAACACATATGAAGCTTAGCCTAATCAGGAGTGTGATAAATTGTTGGAGAACATCTCCAGGGTGATTTCGGAGGAGGATAACACTTCTCTTATGTTACTTCCCCAAGAAATGAAATCGATAGGACTTTTTTGGATATGAATGGGGAAAAGGTTGCGGGTCTGGATGGCTATACAGCTTTGTTTTTTCAACAATGCTGACCTATTATCAAATATGATCTTTGTGCAGCAGTCCAATTAGTTTTTAAGGGACAATTTATACACAGAACTTTTACCAACACTACAATCTACCTCATTCCTAAAAAAGAGGGACCGCAAAATTGGACAGACTATAGGCCTATCAGTTTGTGTACTATTTTCAATAGGATTATATCCAAACTGATTGCTAATAGGCTTAAGTCTTTGCTTTCCCAAGTTATCTCTGAAAACCAAAGTGGCTTTATTTAATGGAGGGAAATCTCTGATAATGCACTCATTGCGCAAGAACTGATATATTCTCTCAACAAGAAAATTAGGGGTTGCAATGTCGCTCTCAAATTGGACATGCAAAAAGCGTATGACAGAGTATACTGGAGATATTTGTTTAGTGTTTTGGAAAAAATTGGCTTCTCTCAAAGGTAGATTGATCTAATTAGAAGATGTATTTCAGGGTGCTGGTTTTCTATCCTTATTAATGGTAGTCCAACAGGTTTCTTTCAAATTTGGGGGAGGGACTTAAACAGGGGGATCCATTATACCCTGCTTTGTGCATCATTATAGCCGAGGTACTCTCAAGACATCTTAACATGCTTTTGGAGGAACATAGTTCTTGGAGGTTTTATTATGGTGGCTTCCTGTGTATATCGCATTTGGGGTCTGCTGATGACATCATCATCTTCATGAATGGAAACAAAAAATGTGTTGAAGGTGTTGCTAATCTTCTACAAAAATATGAACTTGTTTAACAGAGATAAGAGTGGCTTCCTTATCAATTAGAAAGCTCCCACTATAACTATTTAGCAAATTAAGAGTATTGTTGGCATTCCTCAGATGACCACTCCTATACTTTATCTTGGAATTCAACTTCACACTGGGAGGAGTAGGAGAGAGCTATTCAGCCACATTGTGGACAAAGTAAAAAAGAGGGTCAATGGATGGGAAATGAAACTCTTATCGCCGGGAGAAAGACTCACTTTAATTAGGCATGTACTCTCATCCATTTCAGTGTATTCTTTTCTGGTTAATGACCTTCCAAAGTACATTTGCAAAGAATTAGAATCATTGTTCATAAAATTCTTTTGGGGTGACTCAGCTGATAATCTATGTTTGCATTGGACGAGATGGGGAGAACTTTGTAAACCCACATCTGAAGGTGGAATTGGAGTAAGAAGAATTAAGCAATGTGTTGATGGCTTCTCCATAAAACTCTGGTGGAAATTTAAGAACCAGGTCATTGTGGGTCAAGCTCTTTATGGATAAATACTGCAAGTGTAGACATCCTTACTACAGCAGGCGCAAGAGCAATGATTTGCGACTTTAGAAAAGATTGAAGAGGGCCTCACCACATTGGTTGGAACCTTGGAGAAGGGCACATTTCTTTTAAGCTTGATCACCGGTAGGGTAATAGTCCTCTTGGGGATAAACTATCAATCTCTAATATGCACGAATTTTATGTGGAGGATTTTTATCTCATAGCGCAGTGGGATAAACAAAAACACTGGCCCAGGAAACTAACCCAATGATTGTTGAGAAAATTGCACAAATCCCTTTTAATACCATGGACAAGGATATTGCAATTTGGAAAATTAACAAGAGTGGACTTTTCTATACTAAAAGTGCTAGGAACCTTATTAGGAAGGCATTTTCTACACAACTCTCCTACAAAATTATTTAGCACGACTTTATCCCTCCTAAACTTAGCCTGTTTGTGGAGATTGTGGAGGGATTGGATTCTAGTGGATTCACTGCTTTGCAAGAGAATTTAAAGCAATATTGTGTCAAAATGTCAATTCGAAACTGTGCCATATGTCTTTATTCAAAATCAAGTTGCACAAAAGGTTTGGAAGTATTTTAGTGACTTGTTTCAGATTAACCTCTATGATACTGAATGGCCTCAAAATCGGGTTCTTCATTGGTTCTATTCGCAGAATTGTACTGGTGTGGGGTATGTTCAAACAATCTTTCACATCGTCATTCTTTGGAATCTTTAGATTGCCAGAAATAATGTGAAATATAGTGAAAGCGGAATGGATACTATAGCTATCATGGGGAATATGAATGGTATGGTCTATAACTTGTCTATTGGGAGATTTATAAAGAAAAAACAATGGATACATGATGAAGGAGTGGCTGATGTCCTCAACATTAATGTTCCCAAGTAAAGGAAAAGATGGATCCCAATCAAATGGGAATGTCCTCCTATGGGAAGGTTAAAACTAAGCATTGATGGCTTTAGATGTTGTTCTGACAGATGTATTTCTGGAGAGAGGATTGTGAGAGATGAAAATGGTAGAGGCTTGCCGAGTTTTTTTCTCCTTTTGGAATGAAGGTTCTGTCCTTGAAGCTGAGCTATGAACGGTTATGGTGAGTCTTGAACGTTGTAACAATCAGGAATATATGGACATCATCATCGAAGTGGATAACATTGAAGTAGTTAATATTCTTAAAGGCACTTCGGAGGGGCCGTGGTTTTTATTACTTTTTGATTAGAAGAATTTGAAGTCTTTTTGAAAAACTAGAGCACAGGTCATGCATATTTACTGAGAAGGAAATGCCGCAGCAGATCTTTTAGCTTTGGAAAGATTCCAGCAAAAAAAATTACGTGTTTTCAAGGAATCTGAAGGCCCAACTCCTCTTGAGGATATTCTTAAGAGGGAAATATGGTCTACATTATAAGAGATACATTAGGTAATGTTGTCTTGGATTGACAGCGTATCCCAACTTGATCCTTAGATTTTCGTTTAACCCCTTCAATTCTTGGCTATCTCAATCAAAGGCTAGGTTTTCCTCTTCCGGATGAATTGGTTCCCCTTTTCTTTGCTCAACTTTTCCTTTTCCCAGCCTATCTAAGTTATATCTACTCCCTGGATGAGCATTTATACTAAGATTTCTCTTTTGCAATGGTGCATATTTCTCTCTCCCTTCATTTTCCACATTCATAGTGATTGGACGTAACCTAACTCCCCACTGTTTTGGCTCTATTTACCCTTTCTGATTAATCCTTTCCTCACACCGCTGCCTTCTCTCAATCCTTGATGCCCTCGCCTTGTTTCTCTCATGGCTGGTTTCTCCTTTCGCCTCCCAGTGTTCCCTCTTGATCAACAAATGCCTCATTGGGTAGTGGTTCAAACACTGGATAGAAACTATCAACCCCAAACCAAACAGAAGGCCTCGGTGTGTGTCTTCCTCATTGAGCATGTAATTTTCACTCTACATGCTGATACAAGGCTCGTGGATGTCGCTGAATGCAAGGTCTCTATCAAAAAGACGTTTGCTCTAGGTTTTCCTTGACCGATTCTTGCAATGGACAAACAAGCATGGCGAGTTGTACACACCTACTATTCACTTGAAAGAAGCCCTGGACATTATTCTGAAGCCATTCCCGTATGCTAAAGCTTTGTTTCCTCACCCTGTTTCGTTCCCCGAAAAGAAGGAATTCCTTCTTTTTTCTAAAATTTTTGAAGAGGAACATTGAGATCTCATCCCGAATCCAATTTTGATGGATGTTCTTGAGGACTTCACTGTCCACACAAAACTCAACCTGCTCTTGCCTAAGAGATAGCTGGGACGCAGACTCTTACTTGAGAAGTTGGAAAGAGAGAACAAAGTGTATCTCTTAGTCTTTACCAACGCTCATATGAAAAGGCTGGGTTATGAAAGTCTCCTGGTAGAGGATATTGACATTATTCCTTAATTTGCTAATGTTCTCTTTGGTGTGCAGGTGGTTCTAGTGGGTGCCCAAATTGTGCTTATGTTCGGTCGTTCATGTTTCCTTTGTATAGTTTCTGTATGTTTCTTGTTCAGGCTGTGTCTTTCCGTTAGGGGTCCGTGTTTATGGTCTTTCGTTTAGTTTGTGTTTGCTGTTTAGTTTTTGGGCTCCAAGTTGTTGTGTCTTTATGAGTCCGGTTGTTGTATTGTTTGGGCCCAGTTTGTAGTGTCTGTTGATTTGGTCATGACCCTTGTATTTTCCTCTCAATTTTAAGGAAAACATCATTTGCTTAATATATATATATATATATATAGGCGTGTTCATATATTTTGTGTGTGTGTGTAATACCTGATTTATGAAAAATTCCACATCTCTCTCACTTGATATCTTTAATTATACAAATTTGACCTGATTTGGAAAATTTATAGATGAACATTTGTGTAGTTATTAAGATACTGCCCCAAATTAAAAGGGCTTGGAAAAATAAAAAAGGGCCCAAAATTTGGCCTGGAAACCGGCCTACCCAATCCCAAACGCACTAATGGGTTTAAAAACTAATAAATAAATAATAAATACATAAATAAAAACAACAAGAGAAAAAGAAAACGACAAGATAACGTGAAACGTCTGAGGTACTAGGAATGGGAGTCGAAACAAAACCTTCCAATTCGGCTCTCAGTCTTACGTGAACCAGTGAACGGTCGCCGTCCGGTAGCTCTGCCTCTCGTCGGCCGAGTTTCCGATTTGGTCGCCGGTCGGCAGTCACTCGAGCAGCGCAGCAGCCAAAGCCTCAGGTAAGCTAACCCTAATTCCTATGTTCCTAATTCCCAATTGGCGTTTGGAAATTGCTTATGAGATCGGATTTACTCGTTTTGTGCTTTTTCGGATTAGTCTATTTATTCTTCCTATGAAGTAGCCTATTTTTTCAACAGGAATTAGACACACATGATGAATTTGAATTTAGGCATGAAGGAATCCAATTTTTTAATAAAAAGATAAGTATGAGAACGTGTACATTGCTGGAATATTTCCATTTTTTGTAATTTTTGAACTATTTGCACGCCTTCAATCCAACCATTATAGCACAGAGTGCAGCTTATTGAACAGGGGATGCTGTCTAGAGTTATATTTGGGTTGTGTTTTTCATTTTTTATGATTAAAAGAAAAAAATTGGGATTTATTTTCTTGAATCCACTTGCACTTTGAGAATTATGAATTGAGTGATATGAACTTATGGACTTAATATATTGTTACTTCTAGTCATCTTTGGTTTTGCTTAATTATTTTTATTGGTACTTGTAGGGCAATTGAATTAGAAATAGTTATATGTTGTGCCTCCATATGATTCCGGACATCAGAAAAGGAAAAAGAAAGAGAAGGAAATAGCTTTAATATGAACATGGGCAAGAGACCTTTGAATAGTGTTTTTGCCTCTAAAAATGCAAGAAGTGTGCTGTTTAGTTGACTTTTTGGGATATTGTAATGCATTTTGGTGACAATAAGTAATCTTTTATAATTTTTTATTTTATTTTATTTTTTATTCTTTTGCTTTTTAAATTTAATGTTCAATATATCTATCTTTCACTCTATATGTTTTGTTTCGTGATAGAAGGTAATTATTTGTCTCTATGTTGGGGGCCTATTTTTTGAGCTCGCCTCTTTCTGATCATTATCAATTCATGGACTAAATCACTGAACTTCTTAATTGAGCAAATTTCTATCTAATCTTTCCACCCTTAAGCCCATTCCGTGTCTTTGCCTCTATACCCTATCTTTTTTCCTTTTTTTTTTTTTTTTTTGTGGGTTTCGTTTTCTTTTTAATTAATTGAATCTTTTTACAACTGTCTTTCAATGGTTGAATGATGCTTTGATTGTGTATATTGAGAAATATTTTTTTAACACTATTATGGGAAAGTGTAGTGTCGGGATGTTGCTTTCTTTTCTACCTATTGCTTGCTAGATACTTTGTAATTAAAATTTCTTGCACACACATGTTTCTTAAATTTTTATTGTGCATACCCATTTAAAAAGGTCTAGCTCCACCACCGCCTGAATATCATGGTGGAGATGAAGAAAGTGAGGATGTTAGGTTGTTACCTCACGTGCATCTAAGATGTTTGATGAAATGTCAATGTGAAATTTGATATGTAAATAAAGTGTTTAATGTGTGAGATTAGAATATATTATAGTATAATTTTTAAGAAATGTTCATGTGCTTTAACTTAAGCAATCTATTTGCAACTAGTTCATATACTAATTTAGCCCGTGTATGGTTTAGATTTTTCAAAATCAATTCTCTCTCAAGCTCATTTTCAACCACTCATTTATTAATTAAAATAATTTTGCACTTTGATTCATAACTTTTTCTTACTTTTCAACCACATATTCTCCTAGAAAATCACTTTTTCACGATATCAATTCTCAAAAATCTAAATCATACACCATCTTGGTATGTAAATTGTCCCGTGGTGCCGTTTTATCGGTTCACATTTTTATCTCAAAAATAGCTTTGCTTACAAATTGATCTTGGCCAATTTTGAAAATGACATTTTTGATATCAAGCAGTCTATACTTTCCCTCCTTTTCAACTCATTTGTATGTTTAAGCTTGACGGTTGTGCCACATTCAGTACCTAAATTTGTTTATTATAATTGATCATCTTAAGTGATAGACTAGACTTGAGAGTGGGTATAAATATTCTATGTGCAAAATGTGATTTTAAATATTCTCTTGTATGGCATTTGTGACATGTACCATGATATAATAAAACTGAGAATGAGTGTATCTAAGTAGAAATAGTTGATAAGATTGGTCACAACAATGATTTTAAGTATTGCTGATGTTCAAGTAAAGTTAACATGATTCAGGGCTTTTGGCACATTGACATTGTGGGCGACCAGGATACCTCCATTTTCTTATTAAGAAAGTAAACTTCTAATGAGTTCCAGTAAGTAAACTCCAACCCTGAGTTCATTCAATGTTGAAGGTCAATGTGTAGGTACCGTGCTTTGTACTTAATGAATCTGTGATTTTTATTTTCAGATGCAATTATGTGGTTTTGATACTTCCATCTTTTCATATATACTTATTTTATTAAGGACATATTTATGCACGCTTATGTATTATGTTATTGCGTCAAGAAGCATGCACGGTCGTTGGTTTGTAAAGGTTAAATGCTTTTTAGGAAAGTCAAAGTTTTTCAAAAGATATATATCCAAGTTTTAAGAAGGAAATGGTGCATCTTATGTCATGAAAGGAGTGAGTGAAATGGGGGTGGGACGCACCTGACCTGGAATGTCAATGTGAATGTTGAAAGTGATAGGTACTGTTTGCAGTACTCAAAGTAATGTTTAAATGGAACTAATTCGAAGTAATAATTGCCCACGCTGAGCTTATTGGCCATAGATGATGCACTAAGTGAGTTCACAATGGAAATGAAATGATTAAAATGAATATTGGAATGTTAAAGTGAGATGAAATGATTTAACTGCCACTGCTTTTACTTTTAAAGCTATGCAGACTTTACTCTTGCCGGCAGCTAGCTCCGGCACTGCACCACCAGCTCCACTGTACGCAGCGGCAATACCGAAGCTAAAGCCTTGCAATATCTATCGCCCATTTTCATTCATTAACGTCGCACCTATTTCTCAGCCATTTCTCTCATCTTCATCTCACCTTTCATCTGTAAAATCCCTCAGCTATTATCTTGTCCTTACTTGATTCTCAAAGCTCATGGCAGAAAGTCACTTGCTTCCTCCCCAGTTGCAACGGCATACAGTTCTCCCAGTGAAGAATCAGAAAAGGCCAAACTTGCTCAGGTTTCTTTTTGTTCCTGTATCTATGTGCAGTCACAATGTGCAATGTGTATACATCTGGAATTTTAGATATCTTTAGCTTTATGTGTATTATTGAAGTGATATTGAGTTGAATTTTGTATGTGGGGATGTTAGAAATATATTCTATTAGCTTTGATTTGAGTTGTAGTTTTTTGCCATCAAATTGGTTATAGAATGGGAGGTTTTGAAATTTGAACGGAGAATGGTTTATTGCAGAGTGGCAATCAGCATAAGATTTAGCCTTTAAATTACTGAAGAGAAACTAATTACTTTGAGCAAATTATTTATCTGCATTGGAGGCTTGGAATTGGAATCGCAAAAACAGTTTGGCTATCGTGGTTGGTTCATATTGGTTTTCACAAGCTTGAAACATTTTGTTTCATGAATTTCAACTTTATAGCTTCAGAGCTTTTTTCTAGGGCTCATTTTTCCACTACAAAACCTATCAACAAATCAAATTCATACTAACCACACATTCTCTATAAACCGTAATTTTTCTCACTTCCCTATAATCTCTCTCAACCTTTTCACCACACATTTCAAACAAAAATCACTTTTCTACCAAAAAGCTAAAAAAAACTAGCTACAAATAATGAACTATCAGAATGAATGTTTGTTTATCTGATGAACCTTTCCTGTACCTTAAATTGTATTCTTAATTAGAATGCATAACATTTCAAGTCTTTGAGCTCATTCCTGCTGTGTGATTGATTATTATTTTAGGTTTCAAAGAGATTAGAGAGCACTTCGAGATATTTCAAGAGATTGGGAGGTTTAGGGTTTTGGGGACAGCTAGTTTGCACAGTTGTTGCTGCTGTGATCCTTTCATTTTCAGTTGTTATTACTGGAAAGATCACATCGCCAGCTACATTTTATGCAACTGCTGGAGGCATTGCAGCTGCTTTCATTTCTGTCTTCTGGTCTTTTGGCTATATTCGTTTGTCGGATAAGCTTCGGAGAACAGCCAATGATCCTTCAAAGGTAACATCACAACTTTGACATATAGATTAATAGATTGTCGCAATGGTAACTCTCTCTTCCAAATCTATTTGGTAAATGTTATAGTATGCTAACTGACCCCGTTCCAAATTTTTGTTTATATTAACTTATAATTTTATCATTGTAAACATGCCTTTAAATGGGTTTAGTTTCCATACTGCACTATCTTCTGAACTTCGCAAGAAATATCAGTTACTTGCATGCCCTGTCACTCTTGCAGTGCACTTCAGAATGTTTCTGCGTGACAAATATATGTATGCATGAGCTAGAACTTTGCATTCCTATCTTAGTTGATACCGAAACTATGAATGCTTATAAGATACATTCTGCTTTTGTCTACTTCTACATGCTTAGTCACATTTTATCTATATAATCCATGAATTTTGACTATTATGTTTGACAATCCGGCTCTCTTCATGTTAGTTGAAAATAAGTTCCTGTCTTGTGCACAAAACGGTATTAATTTATGGCAGAATCTATTTTCTCAAAATTTTCTGCAAGAGAGGTCCTTCAAATATTTCTCATTATTGCAAGCGTCAAATTTGATCCTTCTAGATTATGGTAAAACTACCAATGTTATATTTAATCTCACATGCGTGGTTTTGAAGAAATAAGATTAATGGAGAGTATGAGAATGACGTAGAGAAGAAATGGTGACCGAAAATATGAGAGAGAAATGCCGAGGGAAAACTGATTAGAAGAGGGAGAAGGGAAATTCAATGTGAAGGAAATAGAATTGGAATAAATGCAACTGATGTGAGCGAAAAGGGAAATCTTTTGAAGGCTGCCGTTAGGAAAAGATTTTGATGAGGTGATGGGCGGAGAATGAAGCATTAGAAGAAATGGGAGGAAGATGTGGAATGGGGGGGAAGGAGATGAAATGCAGAATGAAAGGAGAAACACATGGTAAGAATTTATGCTTTTGCCAGCTAAATCAGTTGTAGATTGTGGGGTTATGCATAGATTATTCATCAGTTTTCTTGGATCGATTAATGGTGGTTTGGTTTTCCGGTCATGAATGATGTTTTGGTTGGAGGATTGAGGACTTTACTGCTTCATGTTTTTCAAAACATGCAGTCTCAGGAAAGCCTTAGGAGATGGGAAGCAAGATGCTGCCTCATGAATTTTTGTAGCATGCAATTCTTTCCTTCTTGCATTGACCTGCCTTAATATTCTTTCACTAAAGATTGTGAGTTGACCTCTTTACGTTTATGCTGATTGTTACTTTTTCTACAGTGTTTAATGATATGGCATGGCTTAATCACATGCCAGTGGAAGATGTGCTCAATGACATTGAGAGAGTATTTTATTTGACAGACCTTGCATCATTGTACCTTTTAGAGTGAGTAGATCTTATATATAATTGGTTGTGATGCTCTTTGAGGTCCTTCGTGGCTTCTAATCTGCTTGGTGTCTTATGAAGCAATTTTTGGATGAAACATCTCTCAAAGAGATGGTGACATGTTTACACACCCAAACACAAAATTAAAAATAAATAAATAAATTTGATGATAACCAATATTTAATTGAGTTCATTCTTTTTAAAATTCAATGGTAAGATGATGTTAGAGCATATGAGGTAATTGACTACAGTGTGCTTGCTGCTCTACAATTGATGTACATGTGTTCCACTACCAATAAAAAACCTTTATTTTTTTAAGTATATTTCGTTAGGTTTTGTGCCTTTATTGTGTGCCATTAGGCTAATCTCGACTGCCTGCTCTCTCCTTTATTTCTTTATTCTTTTGGGGTGCTTATAAGACTTCACTTTTATAATAATAATTTATTAAATATATGGAGTACGAACCAGAAATTTTATATACATGAATCTTTGAGCTGTATGCCTTTTGGACATTTTATTCAATATATTAACATCATTAAATTCTTAATTCTGTATACATCACTTACAACGTACATGGAGTTACTAGTTGCTTTTTAGAATTGACAAATCATCGACTCCCCTTCTAAGCCGCTGTACATTATGTGACACATGGTCAACTTTTTCCTCTTGATATTTAAAAATATTTCGAGTGTAAGCAATTTCACGCTAGCAAAGAAATGACAAATAATCATCAACAAAGTTCATTTGGAGATTGCATGTGATTTTTTCTATCACCTTCAATCAGATAGGGATTTATTTTTTATTTGTCATGATGAATTCGGCTCTAAGTCAAATGGTTTCAGGCACCTCCTCGTGCAGATGTTGTGAAAAGCCTGAAAAATGGGATTGTAGTGAACTTGTTGGGGATGGGTGCTGCTATACTTGGTATGCAAGCAACTGTAGGTTTGCTGGTGGCTAAAGCACTTACTACCTCTGCCAATCCTTATTACCAGGGCATCCCTCCTGGGAATAGCCCTGTTCTTGCCTTGGATGTATTTCTGGTTCAGGTATTTTTCATCAACTATTTCCTAGTTTACATTGTTCTAGATATTGCACGTGCCCTAGCATTCTTGATTTCATAATTCAAAGCTTATGATGTTAAAATTCAATTTCTTGAAGCGTTGAGATTCAGGTACTCTTGATGGTAGATAATGAGAAATTATGCCCCTCATCCATTTTGTTATGTTGCAGGCATCCGCAAATACCATCTTATCCCATTTTTTAGGGCTAGTATTCTCGTTGGAGCTGTTGCGTTCAGTGACATTACCGCCTTCAGAAAGTGTTCCAGTTTTCAAGACTGCATGAGTATTCTGAGAACACTGGATGAAAATACTTCAGAAATTTGACAAGAAACACACTGGTAACATTTTCGAGGTTGTATTGAACTTAATCGTGTAATTTAGAGGAGTTGCTTTTCAAAACCTTTGGAGGTTTTGTAATAAAACCTCACCTGTTGTGCCGTGTACGAAATATACATGGCGTCGATCCATGGGGTGGATGAAAAAGAACCGAAAAAGGATATTGAAACCCGAAACTGACAACGCAGCTGGGGTTTCAACAGGACGTTAAAGGGAAAACCGAACGATGGTTTGCAACGCGTTCATGCAGTTACTAGCTGCTTTTTAGAATGGACAAATCATTGACTCCCCTTAACTGTTCTGTGTGGTACCTAACGAGTGGATTTAAACCAACGGTTTTGATTGAATGGCAAATAGAGGTAAGTATTTTACAAGTTTAATGGCAAGTGAAGTAGATTTTAAAGTATGATGTCATTGGAGGTAACTTTTCGAAAAGTTTAATGGCATTTGAAATGGGTCTGAAAGTATAATGGTGAGTGAAATAATTTTCTTAAAGTTCAATGGCATTTGAAATAATTAACTCGCAATGGTAGATTTATTTATTTCCAACCTTAAGTCATATTTTAGCCCAACTAAAAAATCAATTTACCTAATTAGTGCCGAATTAAAATAGCGGACTTTTGACAAAGAACCGAAAAGAGAAGATATCTGGCACCCTAATAATATGATATTTGGGTACTTTCGGTCAATTAGTAACTTACACATAGGTTTTAAGTGCCTCAAAAGAGGGTTTCAAAAACTTACGTGTGAATTCATCATTAGTTGAGTTTTTTCCCCATATATAAGAAGACGTTTGTTAAATCCTCAAAATAAATTAAACACCCGGACCGTTTATTACCAAAATAATAATAATAATAATAATAATAATAAATAAAACAAAAGAAAATCACCATTTTTATATGACTGAAAATAAACCAAAGATCCAAGTTTAGTTACAACTGGGTAACTTTAATTAATACTCACTGAACTTTAGAAATGTAAGTATTATCTTACTGAACTTTGACATGTAATTACTAACTCACTAAAATTTGGGCAATGTTTACTATCCATCACTGCCTTAACCGCCTTTTACATAAAGTTAACGGTATTAGTGATATGGCTAACGGTTATATTTTAAAAGTTACTAGATGATCACTATACTTTATAAATGTAACTAACTTGCCGAATTTTCATTTGTAACTAGAAGCTGACTGAATTTTAGAAAATATTTACCAACTGCCACTTATATGAATGCAAAAATCATTCTCTTATTTCCTTTTATTCTTGTAGGCTTTATGTTACATTTTTCCTTTTCTTAAGCGTCATATCGCAACACAAATTTGATCAAAAAAATAATTTAATTAAAGGAAAATTTCTATAATTCCGATCAAAGGTACCCAAAAAAAAATGAGTAACTCAAAGAAAGATCTTGTAGGGAACAATATCCATAAGAACAAAATGGAGCCTTACAAATGTGGATTGCCTTATAAATGATTCTATACGAATGCCCCTAAACCGAGGAAAGCTGCAATGTGGATTGCCTTACAAATGATTCAAAACAAATGGAGTATGAATGAGCAAGCAAAGAAGAGATCTAGGACAACAAATTAATGTTTTTTTTTTCCTTTTTTGGTGGAAAATGCTACCCATGAATATTTTGATTGGTTGGAGGAGCAAATTAATGTTTTGTAAGAATATGTGAAGTTTCTTTTGTGTCAACCAGCAAAGTCTGTTATTAAAACTCACTTGTCTTGTCTGGGATAAGATGCATTTATGCTATAGAAACTTTAATGAGATTTAATTTAACTTCTGAATTGTTATGATATTTTTTATTGTTGTTTTAGGAGTGATGATAATATACGCTTGTTTTGCTTTTTCCTTATCGTGGAATGTTGCCTTTTTTTTTTTTTTTTTTTGCCTTATGGATGTTGTCCCTTATAGGATCCTTCTTTGAGTTGCTCATTTATTTTTGGGTATCTCAAATTTGTGTTGCGATATGACGCTGTGAAATTATGTGTTATACTCAATTGACGTTTTCATGTGTTTTTATAATAATAATAATAATAATAATAATAAAAGGAAAAACATAACATAAAGCCTACAAGAATAAAAGGAAATGAGGCAATGATTTTGCATTCATATAGGTAGCGGGTGGTAAACATTTTCTAAAATTTAGTGAGCTTTTCGTTACAAATGAAAGTTGGTGAGTTAATAGTTACGTTTATAAAGTTAGATAAGTTAATAATTGCATTTATAAATTATAGTGAGTATTCAGCAACTTTTAAAATATAGCCGTTAGCCATGACACTAACATTGTTAACCTTATGGAAACAGCTATTAAGACAGTGATGGATGGTGAACATTGCTCAAAGTTCAGTGAGTAAGTAGTTATATGCAAAGTTCGGTGAGTAAGTAGTTATATTCCGAAAGTTTAGTGAGTATTTATTAAATTTAACTGTTACAATTTTAGTCAAAACAACTAAAAAAATCCAATTTAATTTCATCATTCGCTTATTCGCAACCATCAAAGACAAACAATGAATTGCTGGCAAAACTAATGAAACATTTCTTTGATTTTCTTTCTATCTAGTATATCTAATTTGGTCAAAAACAACCTAGACTACTTAATAAATAGTTTAAGCTTGCGATGTAGCTCATATGACCACAGAGTGAAAAGGAACATTAGTTAATGTTTATTAAAAGAACGAATGTCATTTTTCAGTACTCTTATTTGGTGCGAATTCTATTTAAATAGCCGTTGAGTGGATCCTAACATTTTAATGACTAAATATATGTCGTTGGGTGAACAACATCAAAATTTCAAAGGTTGGAGGCCCATTGGTCGAAATTTAAAGGTTAGAGACGAAAGTGCAAACAGATACAAATTGTGGAGTCCTTTGCTGCAATTTACCCTTCCTAGGGTAACTCCCATAGACCTTTTGAATCTAAAATACTTTCTATTTTAAAGAGTCAAAAGGTTAAGAATCTCCTCCAATACGGTCTCTAATTTAACATTTCAATTTGGGTAATACTATAAATCCACTACATCTTAGGTCCATTTAACATTCACCCATAGAATTGTTAATATATCGCCATAATTTCACGACATTTTTCTTTTAATTTGTCATGATATGTGAGCAATTCAAAGAGGTGGATATGAGGTGGACATTTAGCATTATCCTTTCAATTTAGAGAGTAGGTTTGACTCTCTAAATTTGAAGAGGGAAACTCATTCCTCATAATTTTATGCTATAAGTTTCAGGGTTCTAGTTCTTGATTTAAACAAATTATCTTTAATGCTATAGCCCATTGAAATTTTTAAACACTCCCAATAATCAAAAGTAAGATAAAACATTAAATTTGTCTTGGAAAAAGTAAAATAGAGAGTTTGTTGGAGTATTAAAAAAATCACTATTTATATTTTAAGATACTCTCTATTAATTAGTAGAATATATACTTTTTAAAGATAAAGAGGCTATTAGTGTAACGACTCGCTTTACTTTGACATGATATTGTTCGCTTTAGGCCAACCCGCACGGATTTACTTATGGGCTTCCACCCAAGAGGCTTCACATTAGTTGGAATGAATCGCTTAATTTATAAACTGGTCTCGCTTAATTTATAAATGTTTAATTGTTAATATTTTGACATTGTTATTATTTCAAACTTTTATTTCGAAATTTGAATATTCTGTTATCACAAACAATGGTTGTCTTTAAGAAACAATTTTGTGCGTTTTTGAAAAGTGATAGACTAGATTTAGTAGCGTCTTGAGTACTTAAAACTCAGGGCAATACAGTTTAGTATCAGCCTCAATCCCACATCAGTTGGGTGAAGAAAAGGAGACCGATTAAGATACCCACTCCAACTGATATGAGGTCTTTTGGAAGGAAGCCCAAGCGTAAAATAGTGCAGGCTTGGCTCAAAGCGGACAATATTATATTGCTACAAAAAAGCATAATAGACGTTGATTGTGACGTAGACACCTATGTAGGAGACGTCCATTCTTAAGGTATATGTGTCGATTGTTGGCTGACGCCTAAAGTTAACAATAGGCACCGGTTATGCGTTAACAACCGATGCCTAAAGTCCAATTTATTAAAAAAAAATAATAAATCAACTAAAGAATAGGCGTTGGTTGTTAATGAACAACTAACGCCTATTCTCTTTTTTACTACTTGTAGAATCTCAGCAAGAATAATAAACACATTTATTCTCCTGAATGAGGTGATGATAGTCTCATGGAAAGAATTCGTCTTCAACAATATGAGGAAGATTGACGCCGATGAAGATTTTGGTTTTGGTAGTTGTAAAATAAATAAGATACGTAAGAAAAATAGAAAATGCTCAACAAGCTTCGACTTAAAAACACGGAATGTTGGCTCTAAAGAAAATATATTTGACATCTAAATGACACACTTTTAGAACTTTTAATTTCTGATTCATCTTCAAAGGAAGCTAAGGTTAAATCTAATGACAAAAGCATTAACAATAAATCACACACTTCTAGCTTGTTTTTCTAACTTGAACTTCTCATGGTAGTTCTAGATAAACAAATCAGCCATCGGTCGATTTCATTACTGGGATTCTCCTCACTGACGACACTTTTCTCCTCACCGGTTGAGTAGAATGAAAGTCTCAAGTAGGGCTTTCATTTTCATAGAGCTAAAGGGGGAGGAAGAAGAAGTAGTAGTTTCCATGGAAAAAACATAAAGAGAGTTGAGGGTTTTGAGAGATGAAGAGCCAGCCATATATTTTTTTATCTGGTTTTGGAGGAATTAATAAAGCATCTTGTAAAAGAGGGGATTTTATAGAAAAATACACCACTATGCGGGTTGGTTCCGTAGGAACTGACACCAATTCCCAAAAGTTGCCTTGCACTAATTACCAAAAAAGAAAATCAAAAAAAATATATTTTTTGGCATTATAAACGTTGGTTCCTATGGAGGAACCGATGCCCAAAGTTTTGAAATTCAGATTTCAAAAATGACACTTGTTGTTTAGTCAAAATTTTCAAAAATATCACTGTCTTCAAAACTTTTTGAAATCTGAATTTCAAAACTTTGGGCATCGGTTCCTTGATCTAGCTAGTGTAATATACATCGGTTTCCTTGAGGAATCGACACTTGTTGTTTAGTCAAAATTTTCAAAAATGTCACTGTCTTTTCTTTACGCGTCACTTTTTGAACAAACCGATGTGTATTCCCAATTTTTTTGTCTATTTTGTTATAGTGCCATGTCAAAGTAGAGTAGGTCATATAGATGATGTCAAAGCAGAGCCCAACCAAAAGTGTGATCAACGAGGACGTTGGGCCCTCTTAGTTGGGATGATTGTGGTAGCCTCAATCCCACATCACTTTGGCGAAGAAAAGGAGACTGGTTTATAAGTTAAGATACGCACTCCAACTGATATGTGACCTTTTGGGTAGAAGTCAATGAGCAAAACTGTGCGGGTGGCCCAAAGCAGACAATATCTTGTCAAAGTGGGGTGGGTCGTTAAAATTGGAGATGTTTTAAATGTCGTGGCCGTTTTTTCATTTATTTATTGTTATATATTTTTTATATTTATCAATTCAACACATAGTATAGAGAAATAAAATAAATAAGGTTGTCGGAAAAATATCTAGTAACTTTGACCGTAATATTTTGTTTTAGCATCTTTTTGACGGATAGAAATATAATATAATTAACTTAAAATAAAAGCTTACGAAATCTGAAATTGGTTTTCATAAAGTGACATGCTCAATACATTATTTCCTAAAGTGGTCGCAGTAACATCAAGAAACACATGGATTTTTCCCAAGGCCCAATCTTTCAAACTAGAGGAATAAAAATAAACTTATGGAATAAATATATTTTATGACAATAGAACTTTGATTGATATAGTGGTATACTTCATAGATCATTTTGGTACAATTGATGTGTCTAAAGTAATTACAGTTTCATTCCTCCAATGCATGAAAAGGTCAAAAGAAATTTGAGGATGAGGCATCCGATCATTATATTCATATTACATGTTACACTATTGCATTAACATGTCAATATAAATGTTGAGAAAAGAATACGATGGAAAAAAGCAAAAGAGATTTTATTGAAATCTTTTTTTTTTTTAAATTGAATTTCAATTTAGCAATGAAATAATATTCAAAATTGTCTTGGATTGACACTTGATATCTAATCTATATAGATACAAAAAGCGGAGATGGAAGAATTGGAAAATATATATACATATATATATCGAATTTTTAATGTATCCCATCAGTCTAAGTGGAATAAGCAAACTTGATTCCTTGTTGGTTAGTCAAATTCCAATAAAAACCACACAATTGAAAGAAACCAAATGTCCAAATTTGAGATATATCTGATCAATAAACTAAGGTTTTGATGTTATCGACCATAGAATTCGATAGAAGCAATGATAAATAGATACGAATAGAGCAGATAAGGGGGGAAATAAAAAAATAGTAGAGAAAAGTTATACAAAGTTATATACAAATCACTACCCCCTTGGTATTTCTTTAATTGAATTTCATTTGATTAGGTCGAAGTTCCTTAAAAACTTCCGCCTTCTTAAAAATGTCCTGAAGAGTTTCTATAGGTTGAGCACCTTTTTCAATGAAATATAGAATAGCGGGAACATTTAAATAAGTTTGATTCTTCATTGGACCATAAAAGATCCACTTTTCGAAGATATTTTCCTTCTCTTCGGGATCGAACATCAATTGCAACGATTTGATAGACGGCTCATTGGGATAGATATAGATGTTTGTATTGTATTCTAGTTGGTGTAAACTTTATTCAAAAGTTAAGTTCGCAAGTAGTATATATGTTTCATCTTGGCTGATACTCATTTCCCAAAAATATAACCAGATGTTTCATTGTCTAACCCAATGCATCTCGAAGCGATCTAAATAATTCAACCTCCAAACATATCATTAGGTGTTCTCGTTCCATCTTCCTAAAAAAAAAAAAAAAGAAAAAGAGGAATATGAGAATGTAATACTCGGTGAGTGGAGGTGCTCATGTACCATCTTCTCTTTTGGAAAGTTGCTAAATTCTATAGTTGTGTTGGGAAATAATGATCTTTAAAAATGATAAATACATAATCTTTAACAAAGAAAAAAAACATTGAGCAGCTTGATCTTGACATAAAGGCATTTAGTACTTGATTTTCTGATAAACTATCTAATACTTGATCCACTGATAAAAACATTTAATACGCTATTACCATCCATATTAGTAAAAACATAATATGTGATCGGCCATCATTCGGTCACATAACATTGAGCTCATTATTTTATAAGAATATGGAATTGATAATGTAGATCCTATAGAATCGGATTGCTTCTATTCATAGAAACATGATCAGTCATCATTCATTCTGTAAGATTCCATGTAAGGCTGGTATAACATTCATTCATTCATCAATGAAAATTTATTAAAAGAAGGCTAGCGTACTTTAGTAATTCATGGAAGTATCTGACTATCGAATGAAATTTCTTAAAAGTCATTCATAGTTAAAATAACATGAAAATTCATAAAAATCAATGATCAATCAACAAAAAAATTTACTAGCATAAAAATAATATATACAACTTTATCAGAAAATCTATTCAAGAAAAATTTCATTATAGAGAAATTTCATGAAAATGAATTTTTGTTTTGAAACCTATTTGCTCCATTCACCTTTTATTCATATCAATTGAGACAATTAATTTGAAAAAGAAAATTTTTACTCTCCAGTTAGTTTCTTAATACTTAATAATAATCGGGTAGTATGAAATTCACTCTACTGCTATTACACATCTTGATAACATGATTCAGAATATATATACTGGACATGCATAGTTAATGCATGATTACTATGAAGTGTGTTAAAAGTGCATCGTAAGTGCATGGAAAGTGCTTATGAAGTACATTACAGAAACTATAGCGACAATAGAAAATAGATACATTCCACTGGCCAAATAAATCAAAACAGCAAAATACTAACTTCATATACAACTTCTAAACAATAGCAGCAAAAGAAAATAGATACATCCCATACAACTCCTAAACAAAAATCCAATCTAAAGAGGACCCAACAAAATACTAATTACAAAGAAACTCTACCAGGATATTTTGAAAATCTTTCAAAAGGAAATATAAACTTATATATGCCTTGGTAGAATTTTTTTAAATGTCCTCTAACAAAAAGTTCACTTCTCCTCATGTCTTCTTCTTGATATCTTCCTCATCCTCGCTGGACACAATCATTATTTCCAAATCACATGTGACTTGTAACTTGAAACCCATATAATTTTTAAGTGTATCTCTGCCTCAATCTCTTAGTCAACTTAAAAATTTTTAAGGATGTCTTGGACCTCCTTATTTTCCATTGAAAAATTAAGGAAACAAGACTATGTTAATTGATTTGAATCTATTAACATGTCTTAGCTCTTTCTTGAAGGTGTTAAATAATTTTCTATTCATTAAACATTTGTTGTCAATCACCACAAATTTTGTCCTTTTTTCCCCAAAGATGACTCTATTAACCTTTTCACAGCACCAAAGAAACTTACCTATATATGTTTTTGCTAAGAACTTGCTACACCAAAGCACCATTAGATGATCCAAAACCGATAATGGTAAAGGAACTAGACTCACCCTCCAAGCTTTTGTAACCCTCTCTTTCAAGTCCTTCTTCCTCGATGACCATCTTCTTAGAGCCTTTAGCCCTCTCACCCAACCTCGTAACTTCTTCTTGCTCTAGTTTACTCCCATCAGACTTATATTTTTGGCCATACACACTGGGAGCAATGAATATGAATGAAAAAACACTTTCCAAAGAAATACTTTTAAGCCAAGACTCATCATAGTTTTCAGTGGATGGAAGATAAACTTCAGACTTTCTATAATTTCTTTCCTGCCTGAGTTTTCTTCTTTCTTACCTTTTCTCTTTTCTTTTAGCTTTTTCAGCCAAAACCTTCTTAGAGCGTTGGCTTGTGTGGGTTCTTTTAGCCTGACACACCAAATGGTTAGACATATGATATATACTATTTTTTACGTTTTGATTGAAGTTTAAATGATGAGAAGGGGGATAAAGATTGGGACTTAAGTTTATTCTTGACAAGAATACATGGAAAAAGCTAAGGACATTGTAAGTGAACATGATGCTAAAAATTTTTTTGGAGATTCAAAGGAATGAAAATAAACCATTTTGCATCTTATCTTCTTAGTGTATGGCACAAATCTGAACTTCCTTCCTATTTTTGAACTCAAAACAATTACTAAAAATGGAAATATAAGGGAGTATTAGTCAAGGAAAGAATTCAAATAAGATTAGAAATGAAAATCAAACCCTAACAAAGAATCCAGTGAAGATCTTATGAGAAGAAAGAGATGACGTAGAGAGAGTATTATGAGGAGAAACACATGGAGTAAAGGGACTTTGTTTTTCTTGGGAGAAGCAGTTCTCATATGGAAATATGCCATGATTTTTTCTTGGGAGAGATAAGGCTGAGCCGAAGAAAATTTTTCTTCTATTAGAGGGTGATCGCGTGGGGAAAGGAAGTGACCCCATATTTCAATATCTATTTCTTTTAACATATATATCATAAGTATGGGAAAGTATCAAACAAGCAGAGTGTAGAAATTCTACTTCCATAATAATTCCAAAGTTCATCCACAGTACATTTCAATAGTCCTTCCAAAGTACTACCATAGTACTATATCTCTGGAGCACCACAATGGCACTATACCCATAATACTCCCAAAGTACTTCCTCAATGGCCATCTTCTGAGAGCTTTCATCCCTCTTGCCCAACCTAGTAACTTCTTCTTAATCTTGTTCACTCCCATCAGACTTAGATTTTCGACCATATACATTGGGGCCAATGAATATGAATGATACCATACTTCCAAAGGAAATTAGTTTAAGCCAAGACTCAGCATACTTTTCAATGGGTGGAAGATAAACTTCAAACTTTCCATAGTTTCTTTTCCTCTTGAGCTTTCTTCTTTCTTCTCTTTTTTCTTTTCTTTTAACTTTTTCAGCCAAAACCTTCTTAGAGTGCTGGCTTGTGCTTCGTCTGCTCAGGCATACTAAATGGTGAGACTTATGAGATATACTCTTTTTTATGTTTGGAGTGAAATTTAGATGATGAGAGTGGGGATAAAGGTTGGGATTTAAGTTTGTTCTTGGCAAGAATACATGAGTACAGCTAAGGATATTGTTAGTGAACATGATGGTAAAGATTTTTCTAGAGATTTAAGGAAATGAAAATAAGCCATTTTGCATCTTACCTTCTCTATTTATAGCACAAATCCGAACTTCCTTCCCATTTTCCAACCCAAAGCTATTACTAGGATGGGAATAAAAGAGAGTATTAATCAAGGAAAGAATAAGAAAAATATGAGAAATGAAAATAAAACCCGGACAAGAATCCGGTGAAGATTTTATGAGGAGAAACAGATGACACAGAAAGTATTATGAAAAGAAATACAGACCATAAGGAGGTTTTGTATTTCTTGGGAAAGGCAATTGTCAGACGAAAATATGCCACGATTTTTTCTTGAGAGAGGTAAGGTTGAGTCGAAGAAAAATTTTTTCTGTCAGAAAGTGATCATGTGGGAAAGAAAGTGACTCTATATTCTAATATCTATCTAAGATATATATATCCCAAATATGGGAAAGTATCGAACAAGCAGAGAGTAGAAGTGCTGTTTGCATAATACTTCCAAAGTTCATTCTTAGTAAAGTACTACCATTGTACTCTATATTAGCAATCCTTCCAAAGCACTTTTGGAGCACTACAATAGTACTACGCCTATAGTACTCCCAAAGCACTTTCTCGATGACCATCTTCTCAAGGCCTTCATGCCTCTCGCCCAACCTGGTATCTTCTCCCATCAGACTTTGATTTTCAGCCATATAAACTGGGGCCAATGGATATGAATGAAACCACACTTTCCAAGGAATTACTTTTAAGCCAAGACTCCGCATACTTTTTAGTCGATGGAAGATAAACTTCAAACTCTCTATAATTTCTTTCGCACATGACTTTTCTTCTTTCTTCCCTTTTTTCTTTTCTTTTAGCTTTTTTAGCCAAAAGCTTGTTAAAGTGTTGGCTTGTACAAACTCTTTTAGCCTAGCACACTAAGTGGTTAGACTTATGAGATATACTCTTTTATACTCTTTTTTTATGTTTAGATGATGAGAATGGGGATAAGAGTTGGGATTTAGGTTTGTTCTTGGTAAGAATAGATGGGTAAAGCTAAGGATATTGCTAGTGAACATGATGACAAAGATTTTTATAGAGATTCAAAGGAATGAAAATAAGTCATTTTGCATCTTACTTTCTCAGTATATTGCACAAATTTGAACTTCCTTCCCATTTTCTAATGAAAAATATTACTAAAGATGGAAATAAAGGGTCGTATTAATCAAGAAAAGAATTAGAAAAAGTTGAGGAGTAGTTTTTACTTTTATTTATTTATTTGCTCTTAAAACAAACTCAAAATTTCAATTGTTTCAACTAGAGCAGGAGTTGGGTATTCAATACTTGAAGCTTTCCTCGTGGGAGCAATAACTCAGACTCTTTGTCCACTATATTATTACTTGTTAGACCCGTACACTTGTGGATCACACACATGGATGAAGATGAGAAATGGGAAGAACCAGCAAAAGATGATAAATGAAAATCAAACCTTGACAAGAATCCGACAAAGATTTTATTAGGAGAAAGAGATAACACATGGAGAGTACTATTAAGAGAAACACAGAGAGTACGGGGGTTTTGTATTTCTTGGAGAAGCAATTCTCAGATGGAAATATGCCAAGATTTTTTTCTTGGGAGAGGTAAGGCGAAGCCGGAGAAAATTTTTCTTCTATCAGAGGGTGTTCACGCGGGAATTGAAGTAACCTCATATTTTAATAACTACTTCATTGATATATACATGTATATCGCAAATATAGGAAAGTATTAAACCAACCTAGTGTAGAAATGCTACTTGCATAATACTTCCAAAGTTCATCCATAGTATTTCAAAAGCCCTTCCAAAGTACTATATTAGTAGTGATTCCAAAGCACTAATGGAGTACTACAATAGTACTATACCTATAGTACTTTGATAGTGCTACTATAGTGCTTTGAATTCAGTAGAGTATTCTAACTTACCTTTTCAGATACTCCTGATTTCTCAGTTATCAAAGTAGGGTATTTATACTAATTATGGGGAAAGGATTGCGCTTGATATTCATGTATATATGTATATTTTTTTGAAGATCTACGGTTGGGGTTAGACGTGTGCTCTTCCGATCTTGTCATTTGAAGTGAGTTGGTCTTTCAGGCAGATAGAGGCTTTTTGATCTCTACACATTTATTCACAAAGTTGACCTTGCACTATCTAGACTTGCACTGTCTAGATATTTACTTTCTTCCCAAAATTTTTATTGAATGCATATTGAACCTCAATTATATAAACATAAGTCTATTTCTTTACACACACATATTCCCAAGTACACTTTAATTCCAAAAAATAAATCCCATAAATTTTCAAGAATTCAATATAAAACAGATCGGAAGAGCGTCGTCATTACATTAAATGATTCTCAACTTGGGAATACTTAATATGCTATAGATTTGTGCGTGGCACCTTTTAGAGTTGTCTACTATATTCTTGTGAAGGAAGAAGTTGAAAAAGAGCCGAACATGTTTCAATTATCTACAACCAAGAAAAAGAAGAATTTTATTAGAATAGTAATAATAATGCTCAAAACTCTTACTAAATGCTTGGTGGGAGATCGAGACTATGCTATATGATACCACTATAATCGATCTAACAAGTATAGAGTGCTCCCTAAAACCCATCAAAGAACACTACTACAGTATTTGAAATAAAAAATGATATTACACGTCAGTTCTTGCAAAAAACGACGCCTAAATAGCATGCGGTGGCATTTTTGAAATTAATTTGCTCATTATACACGTCGTTTCCTTAGAGGAACAGACGTGTATATCATATGCGTTGACATGGGCGTCAGTTGCCATACCTATTTGTTATTATACACGTCGGTTCCTTGTTAGGGACAGACGCGTTTTATAATAGGCATCGGTTGCTTGAAATCAATTGATGCCTATTATATATGTAAAAAAAATTCTATATAATTGGGATCGATTGCTAAAGTAACCAGTGTCTATGCTTTATAAATTTATCTATATATATATGCCCATTTAATTGCTTGCCAGATCATTGAAGCGGACGATAGCGAGAAGACTTATTTTCCCTTTTTGCTGATGCTTCTAGATTCTCATGCCTTGATTTTTCCCTTACATGCCTACTCTTTGTGCTTAATGCCACGAGACGTTCGACAGAAGCTGGTGAAGGAGGAGATGACGGCTACGTAGTGGCGGTGGTAGTGGAAGACGAGATGTCTGTCTGTGACTAATTAAAATGATTTTGGTAAACTGCAACCCTCTATTAATTTGTTTCTGTTTTATGGTAGGGATTGTTGCTTCTTGATTGCATGCTGGCATCTCCCCAATATTGAGATTAAGATATTTTATTTGGCACTGGGTCTAGGATTTTTTTTTTTATAGAAAATGAGTTTGTGATTTTAATGACACAATCAGAAACTTATTTGTGTTTGATGAAAAAATGCCCTACAAAATTTGAATTTTGAATTTTGGATTTGAATTTTAAGTTTGAATTTTGAATCTCGATGGGTTTAGTTACATTAGCTGACGGATCTAGAGAAAAAGGATCCAGAAAAAGAAAAAAAAATGACAATAGGCATCGGTTGTAAAGTAGGAACCAATGCCTAAAGTGACTTAACAACCGATGCCCATTGCCTAATTTATTTATTTATTTATAAAAATTGGCTTTAAGCATCGGTTTTTGTGAAACAGCCAATGTCTATAGTTATTTTAAGGCATCACTCAACAACTAATGTGTATACCTTAACAATTCGCGTCGCTGCTGATAGCATCGTCTCAACAACTGACGCATATTTCTCATTACAACCGACGCTTATTATGCTTTTCTGTAGTACTGGAACTATATAAAAGCTAAATGCTTGCTTACTAATAATAGAGCCTAGACTGGGAGCCCACGAACCGGCCCATCAGAGGACCATGAAACCTATAAATAGTGACGAACTTATGAAGCCCTAAGACAAATTTTACACATATTGACATCATCAATATGATAATGGGGCTATGGAGACCCTACTCCATGCATGCTTACGTGCTCTCTATTCTACCTGTATACTACAAATCCTATGAGTTTGGTCTCAACTCTAAGTGTATATGACCAAATCTACACGTATCAATTGGCGTCGTCTCTAGGAAATCCATCAAAAAACCATGTGGTACTACATCTAAAGTAAAGTTCCAAGCCCCAGAAAAAATATAAAACTTGAATAATGGGGATATATAATGTCATATAGCAAAATTAGCAAAATCTATAAAGTTCTTGGTAGCATTCGTGTTTGCATGTTACATTCTCCATGGGATTTCATTCATTAATTAAATATATGCGAGTGCTGTCAACATGTGCCTCTACATAAATGATAAATCTCTATGACTACTTTTGCTAATATTACTTATCTTAGAGCATTTCCAATGCCATGGGGTATGGACTTGGTCCATTTGAATACTGAGAGAAAAATAAAAAATCAAGTGGTCCAATCATTTTATCTATCTTTTAAATTTTCATTTCCTTTAGATCACTTCTCTCATTAATACACTTTTCCTTCATGTCTCATGTAAAGTCTCAAAATACACCTTGATTTCCACTAGGACTGCAATGGTTGGTTCATTTTCTAGTTGGATTGACGCCAACCTTATCTCTGGTTGGTTTTGGCTTTTGGCAATCGCACTAGACCGGACCGAACCAAAGTCAATTGGTCTGGCCCTGGGATAGGAAATCTTATATTTTCCCCTCCCATTTTCTAATTATTAACATTTATCTTAGCTGAAATGAAGTTGTTAAAGAAAAAAAAAAAAGCTTTACCGAAGTGATGTAATTTAAGTGGACTTGATTCTGATTTCAATTCAAGCTTATAAAGTATAATATATGATATGAAATCAAACTCTAAAGTTGAAATTGAAAACAAGTTAAATCCATGCCAAATCAAATATTTTACTCTCTAAAATTAGAATGCTATCATGCAAGTGAATAAGTCAAAAAGAACATGAAAGTCGAATAATTCAAGCATTTTTTCCAACCTAGAAAGCGGAAATAAGTAAACTCACTTCAAAACAAATAAACCATCAATATTTACCATAACTCATCCACAATAAACCAAGTCATCAAGCATTTAATCACTATTCACCATAATCCACATTTCACATTTCACTCTAAGTCTCCAAGTCACCAATTCACTGTGTATGCAACAAAAACAATTCATAAGTTCACAGTCCACAAGAATCACAAGTCACAACCAAAACCAATAAACCATCAATATTCACAAATCCACAATTCACAAACAATTTTAATTCATCACAATAGAAAATGCACAATTGATATAAATCATATGCATGACAATACATGAAAACTATTCAAAACTCAAACTACAAAAGATGTTAGATTAGTCGTTGAAATCTGTTGCGTCCATGTTATGTTCTTACACTTGTCTATGTCTTTGTCTGCTCCAATTTCCGAAAACCTACAATTGAAGAGTATATAACGATGTAAGTAAGATAATAAAGCATTTTGAATAAGTGGTAAGTTAATAAAGCATTTTGAATAAATTACTCACTCCGTCCCACTAAGATAGACTTATTTTCCGTTTTCGTTTGTCCCAAATTGTAGTCCAGTTTCCCTATTGAGAGTATAATTCATTTCTTAGTTAACTAAAATACCTTTATTAAAGATAGTTGGAATATTAATTAAACATAAAACTAGACATTTCATTTCCTAATAAGAGTTAACCATTTTCACACTACTTTTATGCCATTTATTTCAAGGATAAAATAGGAAGAACATACAAAAATTTAACAATTCCAACTACATTTAATATGCGCAAAAATTTGTGGTTGTCTATCTTAGTGAAATCAAGGAAGTAACAACCTATAAGAGTAGTAACAAACTAGGCAACGAGAAATAGAGTAATAAGTACATTTAATAAATAAAACAAATTAGATAAAGACTTAAAACATTATTATGTGCAACACCTGAAAAGAGCCAGAGTTTGTATGTATCAAATCAATTCTTCTTGCGATGATTTCTCATTGTTCTCATGTTGTAGTTCTACATTACCACAAAGATAAATAAGTGCAAAATTTTTTTTAAGTTCAATAAATATTTTTTAACACTGCAAACTTGCAAAAAAAGGGTAGGGGAATCTTGCATAGTCTATACTGAAATTTTCAATAAAACGAAGAGCCTTGTTCACCCTCCTTGAGGGTATTCCATTTTTCTTAAAGCATTTCCAATTTCTATTTCATATTTGTTTCCTTATGGCAGAAGGTATGGAATAACAGTTTGCAGGGATGGTGATTTCGCATGAGGAGGATGATGAAGTTGATTTGAATAAAGCCATTAAATTCAATGGAGGTAAGTGTCACGAGTTATGCCTTGTGGGCTATTTCTTGACAGATAGATCTACAACTTCAATGCTATGAAGTACAAATTGGCAGCTTTTGGTGTCCAAGGAGGGGAATGAGGGTCAAGACTATTAATCCTCAATTATTCTTGTTCCATTTCTATCATGAATTTGATTTGATGAGGGTTTTAGATGACAGTCCATGGGTGTTTGATAATCATTTGCTTGTGTTACACCATCAGAAATATAAGATAAGTCCCTACACAAGTTTCTTTACATTTTGTGTCATTTTGGAATCAAGTATATGAGCTTTCTATTAGTTTTATGGCAGAGAATGTGGGGAGGCTGCTGGGTAATTTCATAAGGGTGTCCTTAGAGTATGACACGATCAACAATGTCAGAGTTTGGAAGAAATATATACAGATCAAAGTTCCACTTAAACGATGGAAGAAAATGAAAAAGCCTCAAGGAGATTGGACATTCGTGAAGTTCAAGTATGAACGTCTCACTACGTTCTGCTTTATTTGTGGCTTGCTGGGACATTAGGAGAAATTTTGTGACAAGATTTTTAAAACTAAGGAGGACAACCTGGCGCGTGAATGGAAAATATCACTAGCAGCTCCAACTCGATGGATATCTAATTTTTCTAGTGGCGAACAATGGTTGCAGGAGGAGAATTCAGAGGCAACTAATTATGGAAGTATCCATCAGAGGGATTTCAGCGCCAGAAATCAGGCCGTATCACTAATTTAATTTTAGCACCTAATCTCTCTAATCAGTCAGTGGTGAATAAAGGCAAAGAGGTTGGAATAAATTCAACTAATTATGGCCAGAGCCAAGGGCGGGCCTTAGGTCCACAATTGGGCTCACTGAATGTCGGCTTTGACATTAATAATCCAGTAGATGTTTGAAGAGGATGGGCTTGAAGCTATTGATGAGTGAAAAAGAAGGCATACTAATATGGCCAAGGCCCATAATACACAGATGCTATTGGACAATGAAGAAATCAAAGTGGGGACTAGTCTTAAAAACTCTTTATCGGTAGGCACTGCAAGATAGGCTTGTCGGGAACCATGATTGTCCTTACTTGGAACTGCCGAAGGCTTGACAACCGTCGTGCAGTTGTTACTTTGGTAAGCTTGTTAAAACCCGTAGGCCTTCTAATGTTTTCTTTCTGAAACTATTGTATATAAAAATAAGATTGTTGAAGTACGAATAAAACTTAAATTTAACAGTTACTTTGGAGTTGATAAAGAAAGTACAGGGATGATTTAACTGCAATTTGGCTGAATAAAGATGATTGACATATTGTTAGTTTTTCCAAAAATCATATAGACATGACAATTAATGATGCTTCACGAGGATGTTGGAGACTGACTAGGTATTATGGTATGTCGGAATGCATGGTATGCCGGAATGCAGACGTTAAAAGTAATCATGGGCACTTCTTCAACATTTTCACAATGTATCTAATCTTCCCAAGTGTTGTATAGGGGATTTTAATGATATCCTTTCTATGGGAGACAAAAGTGGTATTGTTGAACATCCTTATCATCTAATGCAGGGGCTTGATGAAGTGGTAACCAATTGTTCTTAGCGGATTTACCTCTGGTGAGCTGTAAATTCATTTAGGAATGGGGAAGAGGTTTGGAACATTGGGTTGAATAGAGGCTTGATCAAGCATTAGTCTCAGAGATTTGGCCGACCTTATTTCCAGAAGCTAAACTTTTCAATATGATCTTGGCAGCTTCTGATCATTCTCTAATTTTGCTTAATACAAAACCAACTCCTATCATGAGAAGAGTGCATCGACCTTGATTTGAAATAGTTGGATCCAAGAGGATGGTTTTGAGGATAGGTTATGAAGTTTTTTAGAGCGTGATGATGATCTTATACCTCAGCTGAATTCTTGTCTTCACAAATTGACATACTAGAGGAAAGTTTCATCCACACATTTCCATAGACAGATTAGCAAGTTGAGGAAAGAGATTGAACGGTGGTGTGCCAGTCGAAATGATAGGAATTTAGTGGAACATAGAGCAAAGAAAAGTGAATTGGGTAATCTTTTGCTGCAAGCAGAAGATTTCTGGAAATAAAGAGCGAAGAATTTTTCCCTTGAAGGAGGTGATGATGATACCAAGTTCTTTCACTTGATGGCTTCAAATTGAAAGAGGAAGAATCAATTGCTCAACTTGCAAGATGATAATGGAGAATGGCAAGATGATCCTAATACCATTGCTCAAATTGTCCAATCTTATTTTGAACGGTTTTGTAAGCAAGATGCATGGGCTGATTATAGGATGCTTGAAGGATTAGATAGACAAGTTTCTCAAGTAGATAATAAGGTGCTATTGGAACCATTTTGAGTCGAGGAATTCAAAGAAGCGTATTTAGTATGCATGTGAATAAATCCCCGGGGCCAGATAGTCTTAATGCCGGGTTTTTTCTAGAAGCTTAGGCATTTATAGGTGATGAATTTTTCAAAACCTACACAGAGTGACTACAGTAAAAAAGATTTCCTTATTCCCTGAATGACAGTCTCATTGCTCTTATTCTAAAGTGTGATAATCCGGCACAATTGGGCTTTGCTCAAGGATGGATATATTATATTATGCTTTGTGTCAAAACGGTTAATTACAAGGTCTTGGTGAATGGCAATGATATAGGACCTATTCAACCTCAGCGGGTTTTCATCAAAGGCATCCACTCTTGCCTTATTTATTTATCATATTTGCTGAAGGACTTTCTTATATGATAAAAAATGTGGAGCATAGGGGTCTTATTCATAGTTGTAAAATTTCTAGAGGTGGACCAAGTATTTTTGATCTTTTCTTTGTAGACGAAAGTTTTATGTTCTTTAGAGCTTCTACTACTAAATGTATGAAGATGCATGATATATTGCAAAAATATGAGTTAGCTTCTGGCTAGGCTGTTAACTTTGAGAAATCAAGCATTTTCGTTAGCACCAATATGTCCCTGGAGGTACAGGAAGCCATTTGTTCCAATGTTGAAATTATTAATCCCCTCAACACTGGTCGTTATCTTGGCCTACCATCTTTAATAGATAGAAAAAAAAAAGACATCTTTAATTATTTAAGGGATGGGTTGTGGAAAAGGCTCCAAGGTTGGCAAGGGAAATTGCAAGCTGGGAAAGGCTATTTTGATTAAAAGTGTTGCACAGACCATTTCGTCTTATAGCATGTCTACCTTTTGTATTCCTACCACTCTATGTGATGAGCTTCAAAAAATAATTAACTTATTTTGGTGCTGTTCAAAATCGGAAGGAGGTAAGGGCATGAATTGGTATAGCTAGAACTGTTTATGCATTAGAAAGAAGTTTGGAGGAATGGGGTTCTAAAATTTATGTACTTTCATTTTGGCTATGCTTGGGAAATAGGGCTGGAAATTATTATTTGATCCTAGTGCTCTTGTTTGGAAGGTTTTCAATGCAAAATACTTTCCGAGGACAGATTTTTTGAACTCAAAACTCGGGTACAATCCTAGTTACATATGGAGAAGAATATGGCTTTCTCGTGTAGTTTTGTTGAAAGGATGTAGATGCAGAATGGGTAATGGTCGGAATATTCGTGTGTGGATGGATCATTAGGTTCATGACAGTCTCACTTTTCTACTAGAAGCTAGTGAGCCACATGAATTGAATAATTGTTGGATAGTGACCTTATTGCTGCGAATATGAGGGAATAGGATATGGAGTTCCTAAAAGAAATTTTCACAGTAGTTTTGATATGGAAAGGATTATCAAAATTCCTTTGAGCTCACAATTTTTAAATAGGTTAATTTGGCATTACAGCAAGAAAGGTATATAATTGGTGAAGTCTAGGTACCAAATTGCTCTCACACTTGTTGAGAATGATGAGAATTTAAGGGTGCAAGGAGATTGCAATTATATTTGGAGGTTACATATCCTCCCAAAAATGAAAGTTTTTGTCTAAGAGTTTGCTGGGATTGTTTATCAAAAAGAATGAAGCTTCACAATTGAGGAATTCTATTGGATACCCATTATGTCATGTGCAAGCAGTCAGAGGAAACTAATATGCATAGCTTTATTGATTGCCCATTTACATGAGATACATGGATAGCGACTCAACTCCTACTTAGCATGAATTCAGCGAGCTCTTTTTAAGATTGGTTCTTTAATATAATATCTAATTTATCTCCTGCTGGTGGTAAAAAACGAGTTGTTGCTTGGAGCATATAGAGACCGCGCAACTCAAAACTATGGACAAGGCATATGGCTCAACCTGAGCAATGCATAAGAATGGGACTAAATGCACTAGATGAATGGCTAGTAGTTTGGAATAAACTATCCAGAGTACTTAGATGGGCAGCAATAATAGCAGATCTCAGAGGACTTTCGAGGGTTGCCATGCGCAATGTTGATGTAGACTTTAGGCAACATGGTTTAGCAGCTGCAGGTATGGTTATGCGAAATTATAAAGGTGATTTTACGAGCTTGCGGATGCGTAGATTATAGAGTTGTAGTTTGGCTAGAGAGGTAGAAGCTTAGGCTTGAAAGAAGCTTTGTGATGGCTTCTTTCATTGGGAAAGTTGGATGTTATATGTTATTGTTCAACTTGCTACCAAGGGTGTTGTGGACACGGTTAGAGAGAATGGAGTGGATTATATGATTTTGGGTTGATCATTCATGATTGTAAAAATTTATGCTGTCAATTCAAATTCTTTTCAAGTTCAATTCATCCCTAGAAGTGATAACGAGGCTGCAAATACGGTGGCTAGATGAACTTTAGATATTTAAAGTATTTGTAATCTATTTAATGCTCCATCTTCGCTTCAAATTGTCCTTGAGACTAATGTAATTAATCATCCTATCAATAAGATATGAATTTTCCCTTTCAAAAAATCACTAAAAGCCTTTATAATTCTAAATCATAAAAGCTAATGACAAGACATGCTAGAAAATACCTTCCAGCCGTCGATAAAGCTCAACATCTGCTAAAATGAATACTTCCAAATTAGGTAAAGCTTTTAGCAAATTTTAGGTACAAAGTAAAGTCTCCACCATTTTAGGACGCAATGGGAGGCGAAAGGGATCAAGAATCCTTCATCTAGTGCTAAACAGACTCTTGGAAGCCACCATTGAAAGTTGAATCCCCAAGACATCCCGTGCAACATTTCCCAAAATCCCATGCTTGTTCCCTTTTACTTTCCACCGTGCTAGCACACTAAAGTGTTTCTTCTCCAAGTCTTCAGTCGCATCTAGCTGAAAACTTCTTTTATATGCACCTAGGTACTTGTAGACTCTCCAACATATCCCAATCACCACTTGTACAGAGATGTCAATATGTCATTCACCATTTTAGCCATTGCCTCAGCATGTTCCTTATCCTTGCACAAATCAAAGAAACAATATTTTGCATAAACCAATTTGTATCGCAGGTCATGCACACAAGCAACCATTAGGAGTTGATTGACACTTCTCATATCTCCTCAATGCATAGCAAGCTCTTATTTCATGTTAATTTCCATGGGAGCCAGCAATGGATCTTCAATGGAACTCCATTGATCAAACTCAATAATAATAGAGCTCACCTTATGGAGAAATGTGCAAGAGGTGACATTCAATGAGGCACTAAATGTTAGTGTCACATTGTAGAAGTTTTTAAGGAATTTGACAAATGTGTAGGCATTTCTGCATTCAAAAGAGGTGGGCAGCCCAAGCCTTTTTTGAGCTTGACTCTCGTTTCCTTCATCGTTAACTTGGAAGTAATTCACGTATTGAGCATCTTCCTCCTCCAACTTTTCAAAAGCATTTTCATAGGCCTCTAGCATTAAGCACATGGAATTCTATCTTGTAAGAACATCCAAAAAGACTAGCGATTTGCACTCAATGCTCTCTTGCTTAGTACACACTTTCAACTTCTCAATCCTAGTCAGGGAAGACTTAACAAACTTCACTTCATTTCGGATGCTAACCATTGATTTATGGGCCTCTTTCAAGCCATCGCACATAGCCAAATTCAATATATGTGTACATCGAACGTGTAGAAATTTCTCATCCAAAACACATGCACATTTACTCCACCCACTCATAATCAACTTACTTATCAAGGTTTTTAGGGCCTTATCAATTGAACTTGCATTATCGACCATGATAGTAAAAATATTTTCAATCCCCTATTCTTTTAAGCAAGCCTCTATAGCCCTAGCAATGGCATCCTTTTTATGAATGGCATTGACACAAAAATTTAGGATTCTCTTTTGAAGCTTCCAATCTAGATCAACATAATGAGTAGTAAGAGCCAAGTAGTTAATGTTTTGAATAGAGGTCCAGGTGTAAGTGGTGAGAGAAATCTTAAGAGCGGTGGGTGGAGAATTATTTTTTTAATGCTAACTTCTCATCCATATAGAGGTGAATTATATTTCTAACGAGGGTTCTACGAGATGGAGGAATAGATTGAGGGAAAAATATATTGTAGAAGTACCTGGACCCTTCACCTCCAATGAAATTAAAAAGCAATTCATCCACAACCAACATTTTAGCACAAGCCACCTTAAATTCTGCCTTAGTACGTCCTCTAGCTACAAGTTTCGGCCCGTGCTCATTTGTTGTCTCAAAAGTTAGAACCTTCTACTTCTAATCAGGAACTCTTCCCAGATATTTCTTACACTCCTTAATATGTGGCCGCATTGTGCTTGTTCCATTTCTCTTTCTATTGCATGCATATATGTACCCACAGTAGTTGCACATTGCTTTAAGCTACTTCAGTTGATTTTGTAGCTTTGTGAAGTGATGACAAACCTTTGATGTAGTCTTACTCTTTCTCTTTCACTTTTTTGAAGGTGATAAGTGTGGGAGACCCACATCTATGAAAAAAAGTAAAAAAAAAATGTAAATATATAGAAAGGAATTCCAAGTACTAAGAATTAAGAAATAAAACCAGTTTATGTGAGTATTTTGCAAAGTTGGTTCACCTAGTATGCAATCTTAATTCATAAAGACTTCAAAATCCAAATTAAATCACTAAACCATCCCACAAGATCGTTTCACTTCATATTAGGAACTTTTTAATATGGTGCAAAACTATAAATTATTAGTTAATTTGCCAAAACCATTTCTGAATATCTAGAAAGCATTAACATTTAACACTTACTAAAGTCTACATAAGTACAAACTTTCAAGAAGGAGTCTGAGGGTGGGCATTAGCATATCTGCAGTTGAACGATTGAGCTATTTGTTGAAAACTTTTTCAGTAACGGATGTTCCATGGAGGGTTAGCAGTATTGAAGCCTTTATCATGTTTCTTTATTCATTTAAACACTTTTAATTTTACTTTATTTTATTCTAGTCCTCATACTTCTTGCTTGGTGCTCAAGTCAGTAGAATACTATTTAAACTTTTGCTTTCATCATTAGCATTGTTGGATTTTGATCAAACAAATAGATTTACCTTTGAGAATTCATCATATATCATTTACAATTCAAAAATTCTTTGAATTTAATGAATTACTAAATTGAATCATCATTCTTCACATTTTTCCCTAGGTCAGTTGGCATCAGAATGCATGTTGAGATCCTCATGGAACAGATGGCACGAAGAAGATAGCAAACTAATGATGCTATTCTTGATGAGCACTATGGGAGCAAAGGTTAGATCCATCAACAGATTGATTTGTTGACACGCCATTTGTATATGATAGAGGTCCAAAATGCCAAAGTATTGCTTCAAAATGCCGAGGAGCTTTAAATCTTTCTTAGGCATCAGAATAAAGCATATGGAGTGCATGATAGACCCGCAGGCATTGGCGGAGGCGGCGTGTAGGCAGTGGCGTTTTTCGTGGGAGGTGGGAATGGTGGACAGGGTGGTGATTATCGTGCTTTCCTATTCTTGGAGTTGTCTGATGATGAAAATACCACTTCAGTCAATAACCCTTTTGCATTGTTGGACCTACGTTATGGAGTTAGGGTTAATGTTGATAGACGATCGGATTCATGTTTTAAAATTGAAATTCCGAAATTCCATAGAACTTTGGCGGCAGAAAAGCCTCTTTCTAGAAATGATCTTGAAACAAATTTTTCATGTCATTTACATTGGATTATATGGTTGAAGATAGTCAAGCTTATGAGGATTCGCCTAGTTTTGACACGACAACGATTATGATTTCCACCATTATTTGATGGAGAGCAAATAGATAGTTGTTCCATTGAAGATTACAATGGTACTCTATTGTTTTTTTATGAAGAAGCTTAATTGTCAAATTTTGGTTTAGAGTTGGAGAATATTTTTGTTGGAACTAGAAAGAAGCAAAGAGAACAAGTGGCTTTTGTCGATTCATCACAACAAAATATGGATATTTTTCAAACTTTATATATATTTGATGATATTAATCCAGAACTCAGGGTCCATAATTTTGTTAGAGTTCTTGAATATTCTATGGAAAGGCAACATATTTTGCGAGAGATACATGTGGAGAGAATATATTGCTATTAAAAGGCAATGATAACATCTACAACAAAATCGTTCTGCTAATAGCTCTCGATATATATATATATATATATATGTGGAAGCATAACTGCTAAAAATGGTGTTTTCAATTTCTCCATATTTGATTATATGGTAATGGGAAACAACAAAAGGATGGTAATAGGTGACAATAAATTATGCAGACAGCTTTGATGTGTGGATCTAAACCTTTCCATGGTGTTATGGCGAATGACATGTTTTATAGTTTTGATTCATGGGCATATTTGAGTCAACCAAGAGGTACATTCCTTTGCTACTAACTCGGTTGCCATTTTGAGATGCTGGATGAGTATAACACCACAAGATTTGAGGGTGAATCTTCTCAACCCCTGGAAGGAAGATGGAGCCTAGGAACAGGCAAAAGCGTATTTGGAAGCCTATAGTTGAGCCATACGTTGAAGGCTCTTCTAGTAACGGATGTTGCATAAAGCGTGGGCACGACTTATTGAGGCTCTTGTCTTATTTCTATATTCATCTAAATTCCCTTTACTTTTTACTGTAGTCCATCTATTTCTTGCTTGATGACCAAGCCAGTATAATATTATTTAAACTCTTGTTTTCATTATTAGGGTTATTGGATTTTGATTAAATAAATAGATTTCTCTTTGAGAATTCATCACATATCATTTACAATTCGTCAATTCTTTGAATGCAATGAATTAGTAAATTGAATTATTATTCTCCACATTTTTGTCTGAGTCACTAACCCACTAACAATTTTCATCAATTTGACATTTACATAAGACCATTTACGTTAATTGATATGCTTTAGAAAAATTACTTTTTTTTTTTTAAACTATGTTTGAATTGGAAAATGATGTATTGTAACACCCCAATTTCTATGTACCCGAAACGCTACTAAGTCAATTCTATTTCTTCAAAATGTAGAATTTATTTTAAAAATAATATTTCATTGCATACAACGAAGTTCCAATAATTAGAAAAGAAACCATTGTCAATGATTACAAAGTAGTCTAAAGTTAAACTCGCAACTATGCAATCTTTAATTATTCAACCAAAAGTAAAGCATAATTTAACATTTAGATCACAATTCTTTTTCTTTTCAATCGCTACCACCGGTCAAGTCATTGCCAGCTCTATTACCTAAAATATTTTTAAATAAATGGTGAGTGCTTCAAATAAACACTCAGTAGATTCCGCAAACTAAATTTTAAACATGCAAATACACATTATGAAATCAAACACATGTACTAATGCAATTAAGTCTGTGGGCTCACAAATTTAAGTAAGCTAAATTTCTATCTGTCGATCCACCAAAATGGCAAGCTAAGCATGTGGGCCTCCAATTAAGGTGAGACATATTATGTGCACACTTTCATATAAATTTCGTGAATCACATAAAGCATATGCATCAAACATAACATGTAATTGCACCCTCATATCTTTGAAAATAACTTTAAATAAGGAATCAACCTTTAATTTTCCTTTTTCGAGTTTGAGCTAAATGGCAAACTAATTGTACGCCGAGTCACTCACCTCGTCTAGATAAATAAATAATGAACGCTCGAAATTTTGAAATAAAGAAAGTTTGCAAATAAAAAAAAATAAGAATGTGGAATAAAGTCATTAACTTTGAAATTTTGGTTTAAAATAGCTAACTTTGAAAATTTATGACTACAAAAAGATTTGACGAAACTTGAGGGATTGAAACTAGTTACAAATAAACTATCAGGCTTATTTGTATAAAAAGTGAACTAAAGGGACTAAAATAAAACTCTATAAAACCATCGGCACTAGTTTAAATAACAAGCAAAGTTTTAGGGACTGAATCACCTGGAATGAAAATTGTAGGCCAATTTACGTAAAAGTAAAATATGAGCAAAGTTTCGAGGATTGAATCAGCTGGAATGAAAGTTGTAGGACCAATTTACTTGAAAGTAAAACATGAGGACCTAAATAGGTGAAACTAGAAACTTGAGGACTCGATTGAAAATTTGAATCAATTTAAATCCCTAATCCTAAAATCAATCCCCAGTTCGGATGAAGAACTAGAGATAGAGCTAGCGAGTGAGAGAGATACTAGGGGGAGTTCTATTTGGGTTCGATCGAAAAGTGCTCGAGAAGGGGTTCGACGGAGGCTAAAGGAGGGGTAGCTATGCGAGGAAAGCCGTGGTTCAATCGCGAAGAGGAAGAGCGAGCGAACAGGTACGGTAGCAATGGGTTCATAGTGAACAGGTACTGTAGGCAGGGAAAGGAATTCGTTTTAACTGGAAACAAGGTTTAGGTTTAAGAGGCAGAGGGTGCGAGCATGGTTCAAGTGAAAATGGGTTTGAAATTTTCTGGCGTAAGACAGTGCTTTCGGATGGGTTTTTGACCAAAGGTAAGTTGTGGTTTCATGGGCTCTTTGTTTCTAGATTCCATTGAGGCAATGGGAATGGTTTCTTGTTGGGAAATTGAGAAGAAATAATAAGATAGTAAGAAAGGAAAGGAATAGAGAAAAAAATGCAGGAAAGATTATTTTTCTTGTCTATTATTTTCACAAGTGGAGAGGCCCATTTATAGGCTTATAAGGGATAGAAAGTTACAAAAAAATCTCATAAATCTTTTACTAAGTCTAGCCACTAAACAAAGAGATAATAGAGATCTTCATAAATCTTTTACAAAGTCTAACCTTCATAAAATCTTTTACTAAGTCTAATTTTTATGTCAAATATTTCCTGCAATTAATTAGCAAACAACTACTTTTTTTATTGTTATTTTTTAAACAACATTCAATACTCCCCCTTGATTCAAAATTGCAAACACCAAGCAAGGCTCTGAAGTAGATAAAATTTCTCCTTTGCCAAAGACGTTGTCAATATATCTGCCAGCTGCTCATGAGTACTGCAATGCTTTAAAATTATTTCTTCCTTTGCAACCAAATCTCGAATGAAGTGAAAATGAATGTTAATATGCTTTGTTCTTGTATGAAAAGCAGGATTTTTTGTCATGAATATTGCCGCCTTGTTGTCACAAAAAATATCTGTCACTCCTTGCTCCTTCATGCTTTTGTTGAAGATCAGCTAATATTCTTCTCAACCAAATAGCTTGACATTGTAGGACCCGCTTTGCTGTTCCAAAATGAAGTTTTGAAGGATGTTGCATAAACCTGGAAATAACACCAATAGAGAATGCAATATCGGTTCGAGTGTGTGTCAGATAAATTAAACCTCCAACTAGGCTTCTGAACCTTTTAGGATCATCAATGTCTGCCCCATCTTCAAGCTGCAATTTTTCATCAATATTCATGGGTATGGCTACTGGTTTGCAATTAAACATGCCAAATTTCCTAAGAAGGTCTTTGGCATATTTTTGTTGTGAAATAAAAATCCTATCTTCCACTTGCTGAACTTCAAGCCCTAGAAAGTAATGTAGCAAACCAATATCCGACATCTCAAACTCATTCATCATACAAGTCTTAAATTCAGCCAAAAGCAAATTTGAAGAGCTTGCATAAATGATATGATCGACATAAAGACAAACAATGATGAAATCATTTTTACCTTCTTTCTTGACATATAAAGTGGGCTGATTTTCACTTCTCGTAAAACCATTTTTCTGAAAATATGCATCAATCTTGCTATACCATGCCCGGGGAGCCTGCTTTAGGCCATATAATGCCTTTCTTAATTTTTACGCCTTTGCCTCTTTGCCTTCAACAATGAAGTCTTCTGGTTGAGTTACATAAACTTCCTCTTGCAATTCTCCATTTCGAAAAGCTGACTTGACATCAAATTCATAAATTGGCCATTGTAGTTGCGCTGCTAATGATAAGACAATTCTAACAGTTTCGAGACGCGCCACTAGAGAAAACGTTTCTTCAAAGTATGCACCATATTGCTGTGCATATCCCTTTGCCACAAGCTGAGCTTTATGTTTCTATATGCTTCCATCTGCACTAAACTTTGTTCTGAATACCCATTCAGACCAATTGCATTTTTCCATCTGGTAAGTCCACCATTTCCCAAGTCTTATTTCTTTCAATTCCTGCCAACTCCTCCATCATTGCTTTTTGCCAATCTTCTTTTTCAACTACTTCTTTGTAAGTCATGGGATCTGCAACAATAAGAGCAAATTGACATGATGCATATATATCAACTAAAGATCTGAACTTCCTTGGTGGTGTTTCATCTGAAGACTCTTCAAGGCTAGATGAAGAGCTTGGTGATGCTGAATGAGATGTAATTGGTGATGCCATAGAACAAGCTGGTGTATTTGTTTTTGTCGGCTCTTGACTTTCATTTAGGGAGACTCCATCAAGCAACGGCATCTGTTCTTGCATTTTCTTTTCACTACTATGCCAATGCCAGCTTGCCTTTTCATCAAATACTACATCCCTCCTTATCAAAATCTTGGCATCAAGAGGGTTATACAATCTATATGCTTTGGATTGAGTACAATAACCAATAAAAATACATTTTTCAGACTTCTCATTAGTTTTTGACGAACATGAGAATTTAGCAAAGCATAAGCAATACAACCAAAAACTTTTAAATGACTCACAGATGGTTTAATGTCATGCCAAGCTTCTAATGGAGTTCGATTGATGATAACTTTTGTAGGAGAAATATTCCATAAATACACTGCCGTTGCCACAGCTTCTGCCCAAAATTCATTTGGAATTCCCTTTGATTGTAGCAAACTTCTTGCCATTTCGACAATTGTTCTATTTTTCCTTTCTACAATTCAGTTCTATTCTGGAGTGTAAGGAGCTGTCAATTCCCTATGAATACCATTTTCTTTGCAGAAAAGATCGAATTCTTTAGACAAGAATTCTCCACCTTTGTTAGTGCGAAGAACTTTGATGTAAAATCCACTTTGTTTCTCAACTTTCGCTTTAAGACGCCTGAATTTCTCAAAAGTCTCTGACTTATTTTCTAGAAAATACACCTAGCTCAAGCGACTATAATCATCAGTAAAAAGCAAAAAAATAACAACTCCCACCAAAATATATAGTTTGCATAGGGTCACATAAATCAGCATGAATTAATTCAAGATACTTTGAAGCTATCTGAGCCTTTCCAATACGAAATGGTTTTCAGGTCTGTTTTCCATATATGCATCCCTCACATAATTCAATAGAGTCAATATTCAGTAGTCCAAGAACCATACCTTTATCACTTAATAATCTTAGACCTTTGATGTTGAGATGCCCATATCGCAAATGCCATAGTATAGAGTCATCTTTTCCATGAACAGCAAGAGCAAAATTTCCCACTCGTGAAACTTCCAATGGGAACATTTTGTTTGGAGTCATGCTGATATTGATCAATGTATGGCCTGACTTCTTCTCTTTAATACAACAGGCATCATCGTTAAATAAAACTGAATACCCACCAGCCATTAATTGTCCCACACTCAGCAAATTATATCCCAAATCAGGTACAAACTGAACATCATGTAATATTTTTATGTTACCATAGGTAGTTTTAATGCTAACGGTACCTTTCCCTTCTACCAGCATTTCTTTGCTATTGCCAAGCTGGACCTTCATCTTCTGTGTCTCATCAAGGTCCTTAAACAAGGATTTTGTGCTATCATATGGTCTGAGCAGCCACTATCTACAAACCAAACTTCACTTGACTCATTATTAGTGCTAAAATGAGCCATAAAGAGCTTATTTTCTTCTTCATTTCCTGCTGCATAATTCACATGTTGATTTTTGTATGGACAATCAGCTTTTACATGCCCATACTGTTTGCATTCATAGCATTGAATACCACTTCTATAGTTTCTTTGCTCACTGGACTACCTTTGTTGCCCACTGAATCGACCTCTGCCTCTTCCTCTACCACGTCCACAGTATCCTCCTCTTCCACGGCCCCTACTATATGAACTCTCAGCTTCTCGAGCTTTGGTAGTTGCCTCCTTCACTTGAAATGCCTTTTCTTCATTCTTTTCAAGTGATCTATTAATCCTTGACTCATGGGCTTGCAACAACCCCATTAGTTCATCAAATGAAAAATTTACCAAATCCTTAGATTCTTCTATTGCAGCAACCATGTGATCAAATTTTGGAGCCAAGCTTCTCAATACCTTCTCAACCACGGTTTGGTCAGTTATCTTATCACCGTAAGATCACATCTGACTGACTATTGGCATTGCTCTTGGCAAAAAATTAGCAACTGATTCTCCACTTTTCATAAACAAGGTTTCAAAGTCACGTCAAAGTGATTGCAACCTCATGACAATGACCTTTGAATCACCTTGAAACTCCTTCTTCAAAACTGACCATGCTTTCTGTGAAGTGGTCGATGTTGCTATTCCTGAGAAGATACTATCATGGACAGCCTGCTGAATGATCACCAATTCCTTGGAGTCTTTCTTCTTGTTCTCCCACAATCTGCCTTTTTCATCAGGATCCGTATAGCCATTTTCTATCAAGTCCCAAAGATCTTGAGATTTGAGTAGAGTCTTTATACAAATGCTGCAGAATTCATAACCTTCTCCTTTGAAAATAGGAATAAATGGTTGTGCAGCACCTATTGCAATACCGTTGCTAGCCATGGAGCTCTCTCTCAAAGTGTTTGACTCAACTCACATGTTTACACTCTCTACTCACTCTCTAAAACCTTGCTCTGATACTAGAAATGTTGGGAAATTGAGAAGAAATAATAAGATTGCAAGAAAGTAAAGGAAGAGAGAAAAAAATGCAGGAAAGAGTATTTTTCTTGTCTATTATTTTCACAAGTGGAGGGGCCTATTTATAGGCTTACAAGGGATAGAAAGTTACAAAAAAATCTCATAAATCTTTTACTAAGTCTGACCACTAAACAAAGAGATAATAGAGATCTACATAAATCTTTTACTAAGTCTAACCTTCATAAAATCTTTTACTAAGTCTAATTTATGCCAAATATTTCCTGCAATTAATTAACAAACAACTACTTTTTTTTTACTGTTATTTTTTAATGAACCTTCAATATGGCCGGCGGTGGCGGTCAGGACGGTGGTGCACTGGTTTCCAGCTGCACTGCTATCCTCTATTCCTCATTCCTTTTTCTTCTTTTTTTTTCTAGTATTGGGTGCTTGAAGAGACGACGGGCAGTGGCCGTTGAAGGGACTAGGGGTTCGATCAAAGAACGGGTACCAGCTAGTGGGTTGAAGGGCTGTGGCTATGGCGTGGTGTTTCAGAGCTGGAATTGGTGATGTTCAACTGGAGAGATACAAGGTGTGGTTGAAAAAAATGCTGATTTTCTTCTGAGCGTTTGTGTATATTTCTTGCTGCGTGTGATTCGTTTTGTTATTGAAGTAGATTGTTGAATTTTGTCTGTTGACTGAAGGTTTGTAGAGAGTTAGCAAATATTTATTGGGCTCTAAAGACAAATGCATTATAATGAATTATTTTAATATGGGTATTACAGTGGAAGAATTAATAAAGATATACTGGACAAATAAAAAAGGGAAAAACTTTATTGAAAACAAAAAAGAAAAAAGCCTATATAATCTCACTCATCAACAATAATTTATTAATGGCTTAATTATCTCCACATTTATCTATTTCTAGCAGATTGCAAGCAAATTTGTACGCAAGCAGATTTCAATTACAAATGTTGAAGCTTTAATCTTACAAGTCTCTTCTGTTTGAATCTCTTTATACAAATTGAATTATAATGAGAAATTATAATGAGATGAAATAAGCAGTGTAGACTTAATATAAATTTGAAATTTATGGTTATAAATTAAAAGTTGTCAGATCGGTGATAGGTATGATTATAATGTGGTTTCATAAAGAGAATCAAATATAGTAAAAAATTATTCAAATGGCAACAATAATATTCACATATTCTCTAGCTTAATTACACGTCTCTTATTATTAACAAGTCATCTTTTTATCCTCTCAGTAACAAAATTTAAATAGTAACAGCTATATTTTCTACTTATTATCTTTATTCGATGAATCTTGTAGATTAACAATTGTGTTAGATTGCAAGTCTTTCCTTAGAAACATGGAAACCATTTTTTTCCCTCCACATTTCCATATATCATACTTTATAGTAACATAGATCTAGTTCTTCTAGTTATTATGGTAAACATGTCACGTGGTACCAAATTATTCAAATCGTAACAATAATACCCACATGTTCTCTCCGCTTACTTACAAGTCTCATATTAGTACGACGGCCATAGTAAATATAATTGTTACCATTTGTAAATTTGCTACTAAGAGGACAAAAAAAAAAATAACGTGATATTAATATGAGACTTGAAAGTAAATGCAGAAAATATGTGAGTATTATTGTTAATATTTGAATAATTTATTACCACGTGCCATGGTCACCCCTAGTAATTAGAAGAATCACATCTGTGGGAATTATATTTACCATAGAAAATATAATTGTTACCATTGGTAAATTTGTTACTAAGAGGACAAAAAGATAACGTGATGTTAAAGAATGAACCGAGCAAGAGGATTGAAAGCTCGCGGACCTCTTATAGAATTGAACTAGAGTGGTAATCGAAGACAATTAATTAATAACATAATAATCCAACAGTAACTGCAGAAGCATGTAATTAAGGACTCTCTTAAAGAATCTTATAAATATAAAATGGAGGTTACAAAATGAGTCATTATATAGATGATATAAAATACTAAAGATAAAAATTTTTAATAAAAAAGGAATTATTTAATAAAAATAAAATTTAATATAAGAAAAAGAATTATACGTATATGCCTGTAACGACAATATTGATACCCACATGCGCAATTCTTGGAACTATTCTCTTAAAAATTCTAACATTACTCATTATCTAGTGTACTATATTATTTCCTCATATATATTTATATACATGTGAGGATAAATCTTGTGCTGAACATGGGGATAACAGAGGAGCGTGGGAGGATTCTATTTTCAGAAAATTTGGGAAGAGGGGTTGTCAACGGTAATATTAGCTGAGAAAATCTAAAATTTCATATGATGTTTTCAACTTGGTCACGGCCTTGTTTGGTGTGGCTAAATTTGATGGAAAATGACACAGTATTATACTAAATTTAGGCTTGAAATTGGATTTGGGCTCCAAATGAATTTTTTTTTAAAATAAGTCCAACTAGTCCAAATGTAAATTGGCTTAAAATTTGTTTAGACTTATTTGCATAAGAGTTGGGCACGCGGCGAAATTTAACTTTAAAGAGTTAGACCTTGAATTAAACTAAAGAGGGTTTTTTAGAACCCCCCCCCCCGGGCTGTTGTTAACAAGGGTTTTGAGAAATTAACTTTTAATCTATATATTAATTAAATGAAAGGAGTCGTTGTACAATTTTACCACAGTTTTCCACCATTTTTCTTAGAATCAGGGCTAATTTGGTTTTTTGTTTCCAAAATGTGGTAATCGGTGCGGTAAATACATTTTATATCCATTTTTTTAATAATTTTCAATTTGTGTTATCTTTAAAATTTTTGATTTATCTTATTTTCATAGTTTTATCTTATCCTCATAATTATACCTTCAATTATCTTATATTTATTTTTTTAAATATTCTTTTCATTCTCATGAAAATCCAGCAATCAATAGGAGATTTATTTAAGGTTTTAAAAGTCGATTAAAATATCATCATACTACATGGGTCTGACGCACACAAACAAAATTAATATAGTTGTTGTTTTATGTGAATTACTTATTTATATCATATGAAAAATTAAAATAAAATATAGCTATGCTTACAAAAAAATATATATAATTATTAATAATTAAAAATTTTAAAAATAAAATTAAAAAGAAAGAACTATCCATCTATATAATCTTCTTAAACAAAAATATATTATACATACTAAGTTTGTCAATCCTTTTTTTTTTTTAATATGTGCAGATATCTAATTTCTCAAATATTTATAGTAAGTTAGATTATTTTGAATTATTCTTCCCGTGCATTGTATAGGTGAAAAAACTAGTTGAAATTAATTGTAGAAATGTCATTTTCTATTGTAAAAGTACCCTAAATTAGTTTTATCTAAATTCATTTTTTATTAAATTTATTAATATTAATTATTATTTTATATAAATTATATAACAATAACAATAAGTATACTTTTCAATTAAAAAAAGCACTATCACCGCGCCATCACTTCATCTACCAACCACCAAAACTTCGGCCACCGGCAAGTTCTCAATCACCACCACTAATTAAAAAAAAAAAAAGGAAAAAAGGCATAAAAAATGTTACCAAAAATCCCGTAAAAAAATCATCCTAACAATACTTTTGACATGAAAAAATAATGTTAACAAGTTGGAAAATCATGTTACCATCGAGAAAACATTATAGTAACCAAAAAAAAAAAATTTATTAACAATTGTTTTCCGGTTAAAAAATAATAATAATAATAGTTATCACGGTAACAAAACAACCTATTCATAGTCACAAAAGTAACAAATAAAAAAATGCTAACAATGGTTTTCCATTAAAAAAAATTATCAGGTGACAAAACAACTTATTCATAGTAACAAGACACAAAAAGAAAAAAAAAAAAAAAAGAACTTTCGATGACTAACCTAAAGAAGCAAAAAAAAAAAAAATTAATTATCAACGGGAAAAAATATAACAAAATAACCAAAACATCAATATCACCAGAAAATGGTAACAAAACAATAAAAAAATGAGAAGAAAAAAAAAAATTGAGTCGCACACTGGAAGATGGTAACACACTGAAAAATGGTAACACACCGAAGATTGGTTGCACTGGTAAGTGAAATTTTGAAAAAATAAAATTAAATTGAAATTAAAAGATGAAAGGGGAAAGACAGATTGGTTCCGTGGGCAAAACACTAGAATTCATTAGACCATGAAATTTCAAAAAATAATAAATTAAAAAAATTAAAAATAAGCTTCAGAAGTGTTGCTATGTCTCTAGCCCCCGGTAGATTCACCATCGATTGGTTCACTTATGGGACAATTACGTTGTGCACTCATGGTAGATGGTTATTGTGGTGGCGGTGGATGATGGATGTGGTGGACTGTTATGGTAGTGGCACTGTTGTTGGTTATTGTTTGAACGTCATGGTGGTGGACAGTTATGGTGGTAGCGGCAGGTTATGGGCTTAAGGTTGTGGAGGGTTTAGATCATGAAGGGTTGGCGTAGCAGACGATTATGGAAGTGGCGGCGTGTGGGTTATGGTGGTGGCGGCAATGGCGGCGAGTTTGAGTGGTGGCGGGAGGTTTGAGTGGCGACTGGGGGTTTATATATCATATTATCGTGTGTGTATATATATATAATCTAGGGTAATAAATAAATAAATAAATTAAAATTAAAATAATAAAATTTAGGAATTTATTACTATAAAAAATCGTAAAAAAAAATAAAATAGGGTAGGTATATTTACAATTCAATGGGGTATACTTACAATTCCTCTCAATGAAGGGTGTAAAATTAATTGGGGTACTAAAAACGAGGTGAAATATCTTATTTTCTCAACTAAAAATAGAGTCAAACGATGGGGTGTTTCCTTAAAATAAATATTTGGACCCGAGCTAGGAATTCACTTACAAACTTCTGTTTTTCATTTATGAAAACGAGGCCGCTACATATATCATATAACTTCTATATCACCAATAGGAATTATAATTAAACTTGCACGCATTTAGGGGAAACAAACTAGTTAATCCACCCGTGCGTTGCACGGGAAAAATAATTCCAAAAAATATTAATATATTCATCTTTACTCTATAGAAACAGTCATGAATAATACTAGAAGATTATTCTAAATATTTACACATTTGTAAACAAGTATGAATTTACAACATGGGAAAGAGACATCATCCAAGCTTCACTTGGAAACTAATATTACATTAGATACATTACATCCACAATCTAAAATTACCAGAAGATCTTATGCCCGAATGAAACACAATGGCATACATATATTGTAGGTCGCAGAAAACCATACAAAACACAGCTATTATCAACAAATGGTCAACCAGTCTAACTATTTCATTCCGCAATAAGAACAATTTTAGAGCACCCTTTAACTTGGTCGTTCAATTCCCTTTCCCAATCATCCATCATAACTGGAATCATTTTCTACTCTTCCAACATTCTATAGGAAACCGTCATCAACAGAAATATGTGTTGATTGATACTGCTCACAAAATTGCCTTCTTTTGGATCCTCTTATTCGACAAATACATGGCTTTAAAGTTGACCTTCAACTGAGATAAAATTCAATCATTTTGTCAAGCAATGAAACATTCAACCTCTAAATTCTACGAACAATATGTTTCAACTATATATCTTGATGTTCTCAAATTCAATAAAAATTAAATTTGAAGAGGAAGGGATTATCATTAGCATTTGTCGCAGCATAAGGAGAATGCCTAAATTAAAAGTAAGGTGACTCTATCATTAGCCTTTGTTTACTCTAGATACTTTTCAGCAATTTCAATTCATTAACCATAGGTTACATCTGTTAATGAGGTCCGAATCATGAAGCTATGAAATCAAGGACAGTCGACAACCTGCAATTGAAAAAAAAAGGCTAAACAAAAAAACAATATAAAGGTATATCCAACAAATAAAAATTCCCCTCAATAGGAAAATACTTAAGAAATAGATATCAAAATGTTGCAATAACCATCATACATCACATAATAAAAATTTATCAAAATAGCTTGAACTATGTAGAGCTCACACCTATATAGCTTATCATATATATATATATATATATATATGTATATATTAACATCTGTTGCATCACTTCAAAGTTATTTATGCCACTAGTGACATAAACTATGATTATAGATCACTGGTATAGAGAAAAAATGAAAAAGATAAAAAAATAAAAAGTTTAAACAATTTTATCTTTTAATAATATAATAACAGTAAACTTATTTCTCTATACCCATGAGTCAAATGTTTTCAATAATGAAAACACATCATTCTAGGATCAACACAGTCCAAGAAAAAGGCATAAATTAATTATGACAACATGCCTTTAACATTTTCTATCTAGCTTGAAACTCTTCTATTTCACTGCGATCTTTGTGATCATAGAAGTGCTCGCAGCACGGGGTTCATCTTTGTCTTAAAAAAATATACAAACAATTAAATAGAGAGAGTGTTAGTCATCAAGAAACAAATGATCGTAAGCACTGTTAATACAAACACCTATAACATATCAACCCTTAAATATCTTACGCTAACACATTTACAAACCATTCAACCGGCTTCTAGTGCACCACGTCAAGTACTGTTCAACGTCAACTTCTATGCCATCTTCCGATCTCCAGAATATAAAATTTCAAAGACAAACTATGGATTTCCACATTGGTAAGCCTCCGTATTCAATGATTCCTATAAAATAAAACATCTAAAAAAACATGTCTATCTGGCAATTTTAATTAATTCCTTAACCTTCGTTTTTCGTAATTATTTGAAACCGAGTGTCTATCGGGCAAATCTATTATTCTATTACTTACTCTTAGAGCTGCTGAGCTTTAGTCGGCCTGTGATGCCCCCGAATTTATTACCTTATTTTCATTGCAATCGTAGCAGAAGCATTTCAGAAATAAATCTCAATTCAAATTTTGAATGTGAGACTTTACAAATACAAGTTTTGAATTTTGAATGTGAGACTTTACAAATACAAGTTAAACGTTATTATACATAATATCATGCCTTTATAACTTTACAACAACTATTGTGGCAACCTACAACAAAATCTCGGCCACACACCGAAATCTCGATCACTTACATGTATTCTCTCCACCTTTGGGACAATCCGGTCACAAAGCTCTAAATCAATACCTACAAGATTGTAGAAGATGAAAATTCGTACTCAGTGAATAACAATATGTATTGGCACACGCAAAACAATGTAAGAAAGATCACAAGTTGACAAAGATATAAAGCCCAAGCACATCACTAGTTTAGCCTTTACCCATAAGTCATACAATACAAATATACAAAATGACCAATACCACATAGCAAGGTCATAATGCCACAAAGATTACCACAAAGCAATGCAAAATAGGTAGACAGTGCCACTAGGGATGCCCAAGAGCAAGAAACAATAGTTTATCCAAAGCAATGGTGCACCATCAATCATCAAAGGCTAAATACAATTAAAGGAATGCACAGGTTCCAAGCAAGGGGGAGAGCCGAAAGAGAGAGCTAAGAGATAGAACAAATACATGTGCTACTCATAAAGAATGCCAAAATCATTTAAACATGCGTATCAAGAGAGAGAGAGAGAGATAGAGAGTCAAGACATGCGTTACTCTCCTCTTTACTTCCTAAAGATGGCTTGAATGATTCTAATGTAGAATGGTCCTTCCAAAACTTCAATATTCTCCAATTAAAGCTATTTTTCAAGTTATAATCTTTCTATATATGGTAAGGAACCTTATTCAAGTGACAAATGAGTGTTTTGATGGGTTTTTATTGGTGTTTCTCCACCCTTGCTAGTCTTGGACGAATTTTGTTGGTTATAGGAGAGAGAAGGGATTGGATAGGGGTTGAAGAAACATTGAGGACCCCTATGCCCTATATATAATAGTTGAGATTTAATTGTTTTGAATAAAGATTTGAGTTCCACCAATCACGTCGCAACAAGTGGCGCAATGTGGGGCCATACATTTGGCAACAATTTGCTTGAGCAGTCCTCATACTTTGTGATACCTTATAATTAAGTCATGGTACTTTGGTTGATATGAATCAAAAACTACAATTTTTCTTTGGTGTCAATTAAATAACAATTTTTGAAATCTTTTAATACAATTCAGGCAATTATTCCATCGTCGTCAAAATAATAGTCATGTAGTTTAGTTGAGAGTTAAATTTTTGTGGGATGTTATATGGCCCTCAACCATTTTCCCGCCTAAAGTTACCCATGTTTTTCTTCTTTCTTTTCTTTTCTTTTTTTTCCTTTTTTTTTTTGTCTCTTTTAGTCATCAGACTTTGTTAAAGAGGTAGATTCTCTATGATTAATTTGCCAGTTTGTTGGGACAAATTTAGCTATTTTATGCAATCTCATGCATGCAACTATTCGTATTCTTCTGCTTTGTGTGCTAAAAAATTATATTGGAATTCGAGTGGCCAATTATTTTATTTATTAGCTTCTCCCTCATGTGTTCTCAATTGCCTTTGTATATACAAGTTCCATTGCACAAGATGGCCAATTTTACTCTTTTGAGGAGCATCAACGACAATCGAATTGGTTGGCATTTTTGGGTTTGTTGTGTTAAGAAGTGGTTGGTGCTAGAGACTTGAAAATTTTGAATAAAGTTTGGAATTCATTTTAATGGACGGGGATGTTGGTTGCATTGCGTTTCATTTTCTATTTACTGATGTCCATTGTTCATTGTGCATTAATGCTCAAATCTCTTACAATTTGTAGGATGATCGAATTCAAGCAACATCTGAAAGGGAAGAACTTTATCTTCTGAAATTCTGAAAAGGCTCTTTTTACTGGCAACCATGAATAGATCCTTGATGCTTGATAGGGATCCTTAGTTCATCTATGCTTGATGAAGGTTTTCATGCCAAAGAATCGTTAATTTGAGGGACGGATCTATGAAGGCGGTTTGTGATTAGGGATTGATAATAGCAGTCAGTGAGGGTTGGTGCGTGAAGGAAGAGAATTCCAAAAGCAATGGTTGTGGGTTTTGGTGAGACATGGCTGAATCTGGCCTTTTGTTCTTATTTATTTAACATGTTTTTATCTTTTTTGTTTTCACTGTTTTTATTGTTATAATTTATTTATCTATAATTAGAAGAATTTGGTAAATATATGGTCGATATCGTTGTACACTACTTTCTAATCAATCCATATTTTTGTACTTTGTAATTTATTGCAGTATTACATTAACTATTATTGTTATGTTTCCAACTTGTTTCCCGTATTATGTCTTCAAATCACGTCTATTATAATGACACAAGTGAAGCGTTATGTATAATAAAGAGAACCATTTTACTAAACGTATTTGTGTAATGGACGTAATACTCTTATATTTGAGTAACAATTTTTTTACGATTCATGTGGTCTCATTTCAGCCAAATTTTCGTACAAGGGAATTAATTACTTAATTTCGAGGATTTTGAACATATAATTTTCTTTAGACATCAATTCAAAATAAAAAATGATCAAACAGCATTTTTTTTTCTTTGGTTGATCTGACTATATAAAATGTAGAAGTATTAAGCGATTTAATATTTAAAATTATTTGCATAAGCTTTCCCATTAAAAAAAAAAGAAAAAAAGGAAATTCTAAAATGGCTATTTCTTAATGTAAAATAAAATTTACATTATTTGTTAGGCTATAAAATTTGTAGTGAAAAAAATAGCCATGGAAAACAAGCTCTAAAAGGAAAAAAAAAAAAAATTCTACAATGGTTATTTCTTTATGTAAAATAACATTTACTTTATTTCCTTGGCTATATCATAACATTATCAGTATAACCATCTGACTCATCGTGAAATAGATCTTTTGCTTGTTTTCTAGGTTTATTTAATTTCATTATTTGTTCTCTTAATGCTATCTTACACAACATGTCATTTATATTGTGCGAATTCAAAAGTTACTTATTAGTCATTTGGGTTTGAAGATTCTTATATGTGACAAGGACAGCAAGCCAATTAACTCCACAACAAATGTTGTCAACAAAGAGGTTTTACAAAATTTGTAATGAAAACTTTTAAAGTGTTCTGTTTTTGTTCTTACCATTGAAGTTTCCAACCATTTTTATATTTTTTATAGAGTTACTTCCCGTGCATGGCACGGCTAGAAAAACCTTGTTTAAATAAAAAGACATGTACCAACCAAATCTAATTATTCTTGAGTCATGAATTAACAAAATGTTTATGTTCTTTGATTGTTGAATCCAAAAGAATAAGATAGTGAATCTTAGTTGCAATATAATTACCGCAAAAGATGATTAATTACCTTCGATATATCCTCCGACTTTTCCAGCACCAGTAACTCCCATTAATGCTGTTAAGATTCCTTATATAAACATCCGTTTAATGGATTGAAACCTATTTGACAAACATAAATTCAGGTTTTGAGAGAAAGCTGGTTATTTGTTTTTGTTGTTGTTGTTTTTGTAGTAGTGGTAGTAGTATGACTCCGTAAACAACTAACTGGAGTATCCAGACAAATTCAATAATCGTAAACTAGTTTTGTCCTACAATTCATTGAATGCCCTCCAAACAATATCTTTCAACCTAGTCAAGTGGTTCTTGTTGAAATGTGAATCAAAAAATAGCAAAAGCTATCAATTCAATCTTGGTTGCTCATATGGAACTAGAGATTTCTGGTACGCATAAAATCAGATTCTCTTGTTATAATAAAAAATTACATGCATGTCAATTGGGACCATAATGTCCCATATATGTTGTGTTAAAGAATATATATATATATACACACACATATATGTATAATTTTCTTTCACTGACCCATTATTCAAGAATATTGTTAAATGAGCCACGGCAAAATGGAAAAAACTTAAGTGCTCCAGGAGCACTGAGTACTCAGTACTCTTGACCAATTAAGCATCTACATGTGAGCGTTTGGGCCCAAATGAAATAATAAATTGAGACTCCAAAACCCACATGTGAGTTCTTGACTAGTCTAAAACACCGAGTTCAGTACTCCTGAAGCACTGAAGGTTTTCCCTGTGATTTCATTGTGGCCATTTAACAAAATATTCTTGAGTAAGGGCACAATGAAAGAAAATTAGGGCTATCGATCTCTTAGAGGTATCGCCATAATTAAGCACTAATTAGCATAGAAAATTGAGTCTAAATTTAATATGGACTACTAAACTGAAATCAATTAGCGAATATTAATAGAACTTACCTTAGTTTAAAGGAACTCTACCCTGGCCAAAACACTAATGATTTTATAGATCTCGATGATCATGGTTCATTGAATTGTCAGAAGGAGAGAAGAAGCCCATTGCGATTCGAGAAGCTACATACTACAGCCCGATAGTGTGAACACATCACCTCTTTTGCTAGTAACCAGAATCCCTAATCTACCCAGAATAAACCTGATACATCACAAATTAAACCGTAAACATTTAAAGTAAATTACCAAAATACCCTTCACTTGTACACCCAGACAAAAGACAGGAAAACGGTATGAGACATTTAAAACTCTTAATTAATATATATTGATTAATATTGATTCTGTTACTAAGAGGTACAATCCTTTTATGCTACTAATTATTAATTATTAGTTATTACTTGATTAGTTATTAGGTAACTATAGCTTAGTCATTAAAAAAGAATACAAAATAGGATAATACACTAGTTTCTAATTCTTTAGCACTAAGCATATCAATATACAAATACAACTTATCTATGTACTTTATAAAAGAGAATAAATTGGAGAAATATTTTTCAATGATCCTACATGCACTTATTTAGTTTAATTTCATATTTTTAGAGAACGGTTTTATTTAGCTTACCAATTAAACAGTTGGTAAGAAAACGTTTATATATATATATATATACATATCTCTTTTAACATAACATTTCAATTTTAAATTACATCATATGGGCTATCTCGTGGTATTCAATCAAAATGGTAAATGGCAGTACCTATTATATTTCTTTTAGCACATTATTTAATGGTAGTATTCAATCAAACGGTAAAGATTGGTATTAAATCTACTATAAATGCCATTGGTAAATGCCATGAATGGGTGGTAATTAGTAATGATGATATTATGGAAACCGACGGTATTAAGTAGATGGTGATGACGAATATAGAATCAATTAATACTATATAATGAAGTTCAAACCCCATGTTACAAATTCACTTTGAATTTCTAAATTTACTTCTTGTTTTAACGAGCATCTACTCTCTAGTTAGTTCTTCGAGGTAAGTCTATTGGTAATGCTTTTTAAGAATAGATCGGAAGATACTTTCGTTCTATTTTACTAATGTTTTGGACTTATTTTTATGTTGATCCTAATATAAAAGAGCAATTATCTAATTATTTTATTTTGGTTTAGGTACAATGACTAAAGTACAAAAGTCTCATACTCGAATAAAAAACTTGAATTATATATAAAAAACAATGGACAATAAAAGTGCGGGTTACCATGAAGCTAATTTTGATTGATGAAGAGGTTAGTATTATTGATACATCTATTATTTGTACATTATTTTAATAGTTTTTATCATTGCAAATCATAGGTTATTTTGTTATAATTTTATGATTTTTTTTGGTAGGGAACTAAAGTACGAGTATTGGTGTACAACGAGATTACAATTGGAACAGACTATAGGAAAAGACAAATCCTACAGTATTCATAATGGAACTATCAAACCAGTGAATATTGATTTTCTCAACATACATGATCAAATCAAGTTATCATTGTCTTAAATATCCGACGTTAATGAAATTGAAGATTTTACTCGAACGGATAAGGATTGGTACAATTTCACTAAATTTGGAGCATTGAATAGAATAAGTGATTGTACTTTATTCATATTGCCTTTTATACTATGATTAATATTTCTCTATTCTAATCAAGGTTTAAATTTTCGTATGAACATTATAGGCATTGTCATAATTAAAAGGCAATCTTCATGCATCAAGATTGCTAAATATGGACGTAAAACAAATAAGAAGGAAATAATGCTTATGAACGAAAGGTAAATCTAATACTTATTTATTTTGATTTGGATTTTATATATTCTTATTATTTTATCGCTATATTTTAACATATGAACTTTTTAGAGATCAGAGACAATAAAGGCAACTTTATGGTGTGATTTGGTGGACAATGAAGGAGAAATACTTGCTAAAAACATGTCTAACAATCCAGTGGTGGGGTTGTCAAATATGAAGGGTGGTGTTTATCAAGGTATCATAAGCTAAAGTGCATTTTCAATAAATATAATTTTAAAATGAGATTGGCCATTTTTAAGAAAAAACTATAGATGAATTTTCCATGTCAACCACACTAATAAGTACCATGGAAATTCGTTCAACTATCACCAAATATATATATATATATACTGCTCTTTTGATATTCAAAAATGCATCTCCTTTGCATGACTTTTTCGAAACATATATATATATTTTTTTGCCCCATTTTCCAAGTTCAACATAAATTGTTTTGTTCGTTCAAAGCAACAATTCTCATAGTTATCAATAAAGAACAACCTTGGTATGAGAATTGCAAAACATGCAAGGAAAGAGTGCATTCCGGAATTGATGAGATGCGGTAAATGTGAGAATAAATAAGCTTCCATTATAAGAAAACCTATGTTGAAGTTGTTGGTCTCGAACGGGATTGAAGAAGCATATGTTACCTTATTCGATGCAACTGACTCTCTACTAGAGTGTTCACTTTTGGAATACATAAAAGACATGATAAAGGTACCACTTTTTCTTAATCTTATAGTTATAATAAAATATATGATGGTTATAATTTGAGTTAAAATTTTATATTAATTTCTTACTTATATATTTATGTACAATGTGAAACAAAAGACAAATACAAAAACTACAAGAATCTTGTAACATGTCAAGGCAAAGAATATATTTTCTTGGTGAAGCATGACAAGAAAAATGAAGGAGATCAAGGAAAGAATTTAATTGCACAGGAAATTCAAAATTGTGAACTTGAAGAATGACAGCTACCGCAATTGCAAGAAGAAATTGAAAATTGAAAATGAAATTCAGAATTGTGAAGCTGAAGGTGCATGAATGGCTAAGGATGAAGACAACGACGATAATGACAAGAAGAAATGGAAAATTGAGAAGGACTAACTACTAAAAGTTGATCTAATGTGTCACTTACATGCAACCATTTTCAACAAGTTTTTTTTTTATTTTTTATTTATTTATTTATTTTTAAGGAAGGGATTTTCAACAAGTTCTATGCCATTATTTATTTCTTTTTACATTAGGGAAAAAAAGTATATTTGAATCATTCTATCGTTGTATTCTCATTTATTTTTAAAACCATTCAACATTGATTGCTGAGCCATGTAAGTAAGTACTGTTTACGTAATGCTTATTTATTAACTATTCTCATATGGTGGATTGCAAGGGAATACCAAATGAACTGAAATCCAAGAAAATTGAAATAAAAAAAGAAATTCAACTTAATTTAATATACAAACTTTAAGTAAGCATATTAAAATATATGGAACCCTTCCAAAGAATCACACAAAAGCATTTAAAGAATCTTTTAATAACACATTCCTTCTTCATTGGATGTCAAAAACACGATGTGTAATATTACTTTTGTACATTCCATAATCCTAGAAAACTTCATATGACTAAATCATTACATACAAACATACTCCAACTGATATTATACTCCAATTGATAACCTAAATATAATATCCAAAACAACGATGGTTGTAGTAAACAAAAAACTTACAATTGACCTTGAAAACCAGACACGGTAACTTATTATCATTCAAATAAGACTACCTAAACCTAAACCTAGACCTAAACATGGTAAATAAATATATAGAGGGTATGGTTAAAAAAATAAATAATATTACTTAAATAATCATTTACTCCAAATACGGTAATTAATATCACTGAAGTATTAGTAAATGTATGACCTTAATATGTATAATCTTCAAAGGGGGAAAATTATAAATTTAAATAATTAGAAAATATATACATCATTGACGATGATGCCGGTGTGAAGTGAAACAAAATAAGGTACATCAGATTGGGGTGAATCTTATGCTAAACTAAACACAGAAGAGGTTGGAACCGATGTGGTCCATGTGAAGGTAAGTGTAAATATCAAATCACATAAAAGAATAATTAAAAAAAAATATTCATATAAAAGGTATTAAAATGACCCAATACGTAAAGCATATATTGTCATCATATCATGTATATAATAAGACCTACATTATGTAGGAATATAATATGAGGCCAATATCTCATTCTAGCTCATTAGTTTTCAATAATTAGTCCTTGAAAAATGGAAGAGAGAAAAGTAAGCATATATGTTGCAGTTGGGCTATAGCTTATTTATAAACTATAAATAAATTATAATTAGTCCTTTATTTAGCTTACTTGTCTACATAAACTGATCTAAAGTTTATAAACTATAGCTTATTTGCCGCAAACAAATCCTTGACAAGCTATTCAGAAGTCTTAAAACAATTGAAACTCATTGTTACATCTTCAAATAACTGAAATCTTAATCAAGCGGAAAATTTAAGACGATTAAATGTGGTTGTACATTACCTCTTGAAAAATCACTGCATACATAAACTGTCACAAATATCATGGTAATATCAGGTGATATCATTCAACGTGCTATCTCTTCAATTATCAGGGGATGATATTGTCTCTTTAGTTCAAAGGTTTCCTTCAATCTCTGAAAGATTAGCTTCATTCCATCTGATATGCTCGTTGACATACCAACAACAATGCTCCTATCAGCATATTCTTGAGCCGTGGTTGAACAAAAAATAAGGCAATAACTAGTAACATCAATAAGTGCTTTAAACCATATCATATGTATCAAATAACATTATAAAATATACTAACAATGGTAAGAGGCAATGTAATAAACAACCATGAATAATGAAATGAAAGAAGAATTAAAAAAAACTCTAAAAATAAAAAGAGAGAAAGAGGACCTCTCCATAAATGCAATAGTTGCACTCAACTCATTCTTTCAACTGGTACTATGCAAAGGTCGAAATATAGAGTTTCATTCCAACTATATTTTTTTCCTTAAATTTTTTAGAAAAAATAAAAATATTAACTAAAATTAAATAAAGATAGAAATGAAATTAAGTGCTTCATAATTTTACTTTTAATTGATAATCAAAAAGATCATAAATTAAATTAAATATAGATATGTGGTTCAAATTGTGATTTGGTAGTTTGATAGTCATATTCTGGAAGTTCTAGTGTCTAAACCATACATATCCCTCTCCTAATTTCCCTCCCTCCCCTAAATTCACCTTGTTTCAAAAATTTAATACAGATATAGATGAAATTAAGTGCTTTATAATTCTATTTTTAATTGATAATCTAAAAGTTTATACATTAAGTACAAGTTACTGCATGTTAAATAAAATTGCAACTTGCACAATAACTTTTATATTTTTTCCAGGATAACGACCGCCAATGAATTACAATTTTATAATAATTTCACAAAGATAATAAATAATTAAACTTAAAAATTTTAAAAAAAGAAAAGTTAAGAGCAAAAATTGCACCGTTTTTGCATGTAATCTTTCTACGCAATTGCAGCATAGGGAGACAAACTTCATAATGATCATTTCACTTACATACTTGATAACAGAGGAAGCTAAGTAGTTGTGCAGTTCTAGACCACTGATTTCAGGTCCATATAAATTGGCAAGTTTTCTAACTATCAACATAGCAATGACTCATATAAAAAATAAAATTAAGAAGAAGACACGGTGCATAAAATAGCAATTAAAAGGACTGTGGTGGCAACTAAAGCATGATCTTCTGAACCAAATAAACCATTGAAAGAACTAGTGATGATCTTATACTTGGCTTATGTTTCAAAGGCTACAAAATATTTATATTCGTAGCACTAAGTATTACAAGCTCAAAGCTGTCGAGAGTCCATATGATATTTGTTTTGAAATTAGATTGTATCAGTAAACTAAAACAACACATGATGAACAATTAAATAAAAATTTATAACTTCAATGAAATCTGCCATAGGCCATGATTCAAATGCTAAAAGCAAGGAGGATGAGAAGAAGAGATTGAAAACAAATAAAACCAAAATACATCTGAACAACTAAAATTGGACAATTAGCTAGTCAATTAGCTATCAGCTGTCAAATTAAATATATGGAAATTATACAAAGTATGGAAACTATGAATCTATAGAAAAGCACATATAAATATCAACTACTATATAAAAAATTAAAAAATTCAGGGAAAGAGAATTAAACTTCTATACTTGACAAACAAACTCTAAGATGAAAGGCTTGGCCAAAAAACCATCAGCATCAAAAGGGAAAAACTTCAATCGTACATGAGCAAAGAAACATACATACATGTTCCTTCCAAACCATTTAACAAACATAAATATATGCAAATCCCTGGATATGCATATAAGTGAAAGACATAGGAAAAATAGACATATGCCAGAAAAAAAGGGAAAATCAACATGTACAATAAAACAACATTGACCTGCGTGTGATGAATTTTTACTTTCTGAAGTTGAGCATATCTGGTGGAGTAGATACTGTTTTCGTCACCCTACTCTTGTCTTTTTCATCTAGCAGCTCCAAATTTAGATCCAATATCTGCACACAAAAAAAGTTACAAATTGGAAAAAAAAAAATTAAAACATAATGAGGATTCCAGAAATTATATTTTCTAGAATGAAACTCGTTAGAACTTGATTAATAGATGTAAAAGTAAGCACCCACGGAAATGAAGAGAGTCATGTTCTCATCCTAAAAACTGCTATCTTTTAGTTGTCTATTTCAACTGAAATCTTTTCTTTTTATGATTTTTTTAAATAAAATTGAATTTATTGATCAAAAGAAAACCATATACATGACACAACCCATAGACTATGTGTACAAGACACATCCCATGGACTACGGGTACGCTTGACCATAAAGTATAACGGAAACAACAAACTAGCCCAGCCTGATCAGCAATAGTACCTGGTTAACAATAGTACCATAAAACCAGCCTAGCATGGGCAAGACATCAGGGTCAAAGAGGCTTCAATCAAATGAGGTCCAAAAGGATCTTAACCAACCAAAGCCCATAAACCAACCCATCCCACGAAGACAAAATAGACGATAGTTTAGTTTCAGCCAAAGCAAAGTCTAAAGGAAAATACCGAGAATTTCTTACGCAGCAAGAGAGAAATAGATGAGAAACAGGGGACGGAATATCTGACTGGAATTAGGGGACGAAATCAATATCTTCATACATTAGCTTCTCATAACCTAACCTCCAAACTCGAATAATCATGAATGCAATTAGGAATGCAGGGCTTTCTTTTCGGATTTTTGATAGGTGCTTTATTAGGCTATTTAATTTTCTCTATACTAGTAGTTTATTATGTGTTTTATTAGATTAAAATATTTATTATGTCATGTCTATTTATTTGTTATAAGACTAAGGAAATAATTAAAAAGAGTCAAGTTTGGGCATACTTTACAGGAATTTTAGAGATCAAGACCCAAGATGTTAGAAAACAAAACTTGAAGGGCCAAAGAACGCGAAGGAAGGGGCAAAAATCACTACATCCTCATGTGGCCACACCAGTACAGTGAGACTAAGGAGAAACAGCGGTGTGGGTGCACTGCTTGGATGGTGGGCCATATCAAGGCAGAATTCTCCAACAAAATAGCCTGTACGGCATCAGTGCTACCCTTGTGCAGCCGAACAATTGTATAGTTTCTCTTGTCGCCGCTCTACGCGTAGATTTCCTTTGTTTTCCTTGTTCCTATAGAATTCTTCTTATGGTATACCTTGTACATGATTTTTATTCTTTTTCTTAGGCTTTTTAGACCTTATATAAGGAAGTCATGTCTTAGAATAGATACACGACTTCATAGAATAATTTACTTTCGCAATAAAGACAAGTTCGGAGGAAGATTTTCTCGAGTAAGCACACAAGGCTAATTCTTTCTTCTTCTGGTTCAAGGGATGTTGTTGCTACTTCTTATTTTTAATTAATCAATTCCAATAACGCTGTTTCTTGCTTTTTCCTGAAATTACTTGTGTTATTCTATTTTGTTCATTTATGAATATTGATTGTTTGATAAAGTTTAGGTTTGCTATTTTGAAAGTTGATTTTCTATTGCTAGATTTGGAAATTCAATCCATAATTGTTGTTTCTCCTAATTCTTGTAGCAACTAATGATTGCTAATCATTAGAGATAACACAATCTAAGTTAAATAGATCGAGCTTGTGAATTTATTGCTTAGAATAACTTATTTTCTTAATTCTTCTTACAATCGTTGTTCTAAATCTGAAGAGCTTGTTCTAGGTTGTCCAAACGATTAGGTTTAATTAAATAGCTTATTTTGATTAGATACACATAAGGGAAAATCCAGGTAGTAGAACTTATTGATGCCTAGAGTTAATAGTTTTACAAGAAAGTAGGAGCAATGTTGCTATTGATTACTATATTTTATGTGAAATGCACAACTGAATCGAGAACTGGAATTAACATTCATGCTTTTATCTTCTAGATCGGAAGAGCACACGTCTGAATTGCTTTTATTCTTTTCTTTACTTTTTAGTTCAATATTTCATAAAAGCTCCCCTTCCTGCTAGTTGAATTATCCAATGTTCTCTTTGGGTTCAACTCTTACTATCCACTTCTAAAAATTTTTTTAATTTTACTAGAGTAAGGTATTTATTATTTTGGCGCGTTCCACACACAATTAAGTTTTTGGCGCCACTGTCGGGGAACGGTATGTGTTTAATTTGAGTTTTCTTGTGTTAACTAGTTGTATTTATTATAACTATTTTTATTATTTTCTTTATTTTGAACGACCAATACCCAATCCTCTAATCAAAATCCATTGTTGCTTGACCTAGAGATTGAGCAGACTTTGTATAGATTGAACGGATTATAAACAGGTCACTGACAACAATATGCTATTGTAGAGCATCTATACCACTTGGCCACTCAAGGGTTAGGTCGAGCCAATGTCATTAAACAAAAGCACTACTTGGAAGGTGAGCCAAGAAGGGAGTATTGTTATTTTCAGTATTTTCATATTTCTATCTTATATTTTCTTTTCATTAATTGGTTTGGACTTTTAGGTGTGCATTCCATTTTATTTTTATTTTTGAAAAATGGTATGCTTTTTTTAATGAGGAAGTTGGGCAGTTGGCAATTTTTTTGAATTTTTTTTAAAAAAATGGAAAAAAAATCTACATAAGCTTGCACGCTCTAGGCTGAAAAAAATAAAAATTTGAGGAACTCAGCAGTGTGCCCATTATGGGCGACTGTAGGTTTGCTGTGAGTACACCAGGCCATATATATATAATTATTTTCTGTGTTTTTCTTTATTCTTTCCCTTCTTTTTGTGCTGCTTGATTTTATATCGGGGATAATTCAGAGTTTAAGAGTTAGGGGAAGGAATTACTTGTTTTGCGTGTTTTTAAATACTTGCTCTGTGTGTTTTTACTACTTTAGTTGTTCATTTTCTTGTTTTTGTCGTATTATTTTGAGAATCTTCGTTGGGCATGAGGTAGCAACTGGTTAATTTCTAAAATTAAAAGAATGATAGCTTAGTAAGAATTAGGATCTTAAGCAATGCCCAAAAAAAAATAAAAAAATTAAATTTGTGCTTTTGGCCTGGGGAGATTCATAACACGATTGAATGAGTAATCTCACATCGTCTATTTATTTGCTTTGCTTAGAATTGGTTATGGCTAGATTCGGTTGAGTAATTTAACCTGGTGAGATTTTTGAGTCTTTCACTGACGCATCTTTATTAGTCTCACTATCTTTGCACTTGTGTGAAATTCTTTCATGGGTTTATTTCGCTAGAACTTGATTTATTACTCTTTGAGCCTACATTATTAAATACATGTCATAAATATGATTAAGGCACTCTTTATTGATTAACCACTTTAACGAAAAAGCCTACCTCATTAATTAATTCTCTTTTGCATAACCTAATTGATAGGAATGGCAATGGGGCGGGTTCGAGGCGGATATGCCTTTCCGCGTCCCCGTCCCGTTAAGGAATCCCCTACCCTGTACCCGCTTCGTATCCGATTCAGTCGGGTATGAGGCGGCTAAGATTCAGGGTGGGTACAAAAAAAATACCCGTTACCCACACTGTTAAGAAATAACTAAAAAAATGAGAAAAAAATGGAATTAAAACTATATGAAAAGCCATCCTAAGTATCATGTCAGTTTCATCATTGGCATCTAGACTCAAAACTTCACAAGGAACAAAATATTTTTTTCAAAAAAGAAAAAGAGAGACTGGGTATCTGGGCGGGGTGGGTGGGGTGGATGGGGCGGCCACAACCCGTCCCAGCCCAGATAAGACTTTGGAGTGAAATTTTTCGCCCCGCACCCGTGCCGATACTTAAACAGGTGGTTATTACCGGCCCCGTTAGGGGCAAGTACTTGTGGGTATCGGGTAATACCCGTCCCATTGCCATTCCTATGAATTGAGCTTTATAGCCTAATTTTTTTCTTTACATCCCTTAATACTAGTCTTAGTCGAAAATAATGTATATCCTTACTTTGCTAATAGACTAGGAGACTTATGATTGCTTTTGTCACTTGGGGATGGATAAGAAGTGAATGTGGGGAAGGAGAATGTTCTTGTTGAGGTGATAAGTTCAGTTTGATTATGTATAGGCTGGTGTGGTTTGATTATGTGAAGAGACGAAAGAGTTCATGGAAGAGAGAAAAGAGAAAAAAATGAAAGATGAAAAAAAAACAAAGAAAGAAAAAAATGGCAATGAAAAAAAAAAAGAGAAAGAAAAATTTTGTGCGAAGAGGAAAATAGAAAAAGGAATAAGTGACAAGAGAAAAGAAAAATGGAGAGGAAACTCTTTTGCAAAAAGTAAAAGGTTGTTCGTTTTAGAAAGAATGGCTTAAGGTACTTTTGAAGGTTGGGATATATGATATTGTTATATAGGTGAGGCTAGAAGTTTTGAAAAAGATAAAGGAAGTACTGGTTTCACTTGAGATAAATTCTTGAAGATTATGAATCTGTGATCCACTAGTTCCAAAGGTCCATTTGTCTCACTTCTTACATTTTTTCCTATCTTGATCCTTAGCCCCGTTACAACTATTACAAGACCTTTTGATTTGTATCATGCATATGCATCTAAGTGATGGAGAATGAGAAATCTTACAAGTCTATAGTAGAACTTTGTTCTATTGGACATAATTTTGAGCGTAAACACTTAACATTTAAACCCTTGAGAGAAGAGTGAATTTATCAGTGGTCGGCTTATTTAGTTTATGCTATTCCAAGTAGAAGCAGTGTTTTATGATTTTCGTGGTTACTAGATTATTCATGTTCATGACATTTTAAGAGTTTGAAAGGCTAAGTTTTTATTATTGAAAAAAAGAAAAAAAATTCTTAAAATTCTTGCATTGCATTGGAGCCTTTTTATTAGGCAAGCTACATTGATTTTCTATAAGGTAAATGGTAAGTTGTTTGCTTCATGTGTGACTGGGGGAATATAATAGTTATGTTTGTATTTTGTGTTGAGCTTCTGGGGTCTTGTTTGTGGGTTGTTTGAGAAACAACGGCTTAAGTATGCTGGAATTTAATAAGTGCTTTACCAAGTTGTTTAATTTCTCCATACTAGCAGTTTATTAAGTTTTTTATTAGATTAGAATATTTATTTATGTTTGGTTTGTTTATTTGTCATAGGACCAAGAAAATAATCAAAAAGAGTCAAGTTTGGGCGTACTTTGCAAGAATTTTAGAGATCAAGGACTAAGATGTCAGAAAATAAAACCTGAAGGGCCAAAAGAAAGCGAAGAAAGGGGCTAGAACCGGTGTGACTGCACCACAACTAATGTGATCCAATGAAGGCAACCAAACAGCAATTTATCCGTCAATATAAATCCGTCAATTCAGAGCCAATAGTGTCAGATTTGGACAAATAATATGTGTTTTCCAAGCAGAAACTAGCCACTGAACAAAACTCAAAAGCCCACTAGTCTCATGACCAAATTCCATTGTTTCGAGGGTTAAATCGGCACTTCAATTATTCTGGCGAAATTTTGACGAATTTTCTAATTTATTTATTTTTATTCTTACTTTTGTTAATTAGGATTCTTATATTTTTCCTTTAGTAATAAAGTTTCTTTTCCTTCAAGAATTAGGTTTAGGCTTCTTTTCCTTCAAGAATTAGGTTTTATTTTTACCTTATATAAAGGGTTCATTGTAATACAATTAAGGATGAGAGTTTTTATGATGAATTAAAGACATTGTCTTTGTTAAAGAGATGAGATCGGAAGAGCGTCGTGTGGGAAAGAGTGTAGGTTCATGGGTTCGAATTGCATGTCTCTTATCGATGGAGTTAGGACTTTAATCTTTTATGGCAAGGTTTTTAACTTGTGTTCGTGATAAATTGCAACGGGTACAAGTTCTAAGGTCTAAATTTGTTGCCCAAATATTTGCTTTTCCGGGTTTCGACATCATTTGCTTGCTTGGATTAAAACATGCGCTTCTGTGATCTTATCATATGGTGTCAGAGCATCAGGCTCCAATTTCGGGTAACCAAAACCTTTAGTCTTTCCTTTTGTTATTTTTAATATTGGGTTGGGTTGTTTATTTGGTTGAGTTGGAATTTTTATTGGTTTTTTCATTGAATAAAATTTTGTGGATGTTTAGGAGAAAAGTTGTGGTTTATTGATGAATGGAGAAAATTTGTGAATTTAAATTTCAAACGAGGTGCTTAGTGAATAATAGGCCTTGTAGTGCGGTGATTGATGAAGAGTACACTTCTAATTTGGCTAGCACTACTTTTGTTAAACGAGTAAATTTACCTCTATTAAAACATCTTAAATCCTATTACTTGTGGTTCGATGGATGTGGCAAAGTGAAGGTGACAGAGCAAGTATTTATAAATTTTGCCATAGGGACGTATAAGGATATAATATTATGTGATGTGGTTCCTATGAACTCTTATCATATTTTATTGTGGAAGCTATGGCAATATTGCATCAACACGGTCTATGATAGGGCTAAAAATAGGTACAAATTTGTTCAAAAGGGGAAAAACGTCATTCTTACTTCTTTGACACCAGACAAAGCACTTGTGGATCAAAAGAAAGTGAGGATAGAAAGTGTTCCGTTTGAACAGCTTAAAGAATCATTCAAGATGATCGGTTAGGAGTTAGGAAAATTAGAACAACAATTAAAAGAAAAAGAGAGAAAAGAAAGAGAGGAAAAGGAGATGATTAAAGTTGATGTAAAGATTATTGAGAGGGAAAAAGTTTTTGAGGAAACTATTAAAGAGAAAGTTGTAGAAGTCACAGAAAAAGAAGATGAAAGGGAGACAATAATTGAAGAGGTGGTTGAATCAAAGGTTGATGAAGTTGGTAACATTAATGAGATTAAAAACGTGGAGGTAAATCAACAAGCCTTTGAAAAATTCGATAAAGTTGAGAAAGGGCACTTGATCATTGTCGATGAAGTGGTTGAAGTTAAAAATGGTGCATTTGAGATAATTTTACATGAGTACAATGACCCTTACTTTGTATCTCATAAAATTAACAAACCCCATCCCAGTGTGTTTAGGTCTCTTTTGCAGGTCGATGTTAGTCAATGGGGGCATTATCTCAACATTCACTGTTCAAAAACTTTGCACCTCCCTTCCAATGTGATTTCAGATACAAGAAATACCGCATGATTGTTCTTTTCGATAGTGACAATCTATTTCCATTTGATCCAGGCGGACTTTACCAATTCTTTGACCCTTCAATGATTCAACGACGAATCGTGTTGAAGAGAGAGGGTATGATGTGATCCAATGAAGGCAACCAAACAGCAATTATAGGTCAAGATAAATTCGTCAATTCAAAGCCAACAGTGTCAGATTTGGACAAATAATATGTGTTTTTGTAAGGCTAACCGATTCAAGAACCCCAAGAAACTCCTAATGCTTACAACACAAAATAACAACACTAGGTAAAGAAAGCATAGAAAAAAAAGGAACATGAGGAGTTTGGGTTTTGGACCAAAGGCCCTTGAAAGGTTCACAACGCGAAGTTAATAGAATCGCTACGTCTTTCCGTTGAAGCTCCACCCACCGTGGATGCACTTCCAAGTCTGCTTTTAACCAGATTAGAAAACTACACAAAGAGTTTGAAGAACACTCACTCAACGTGAGAACACACCTCGCTACAGCCCATATGATCTACAGCCATCTTTCACAAAGAATCCCTCAAAAACCTATACAACTCACACAGAGACTACAAGCAATGAATCTTGGAGGGATTCATTGGGTTGTTGTGTTCGTGCTTTTTCTACAGAGTATGGCGGTTTCCTTATTTTGGAGGTGGAGCTCCATGCAATCCTTGATGGTATCCTTCTGCCTAGGTCGCTCGGTTTATCTGATTTATGGGTGGAGGTTGATTCTGCAGTCGCTATCCATTGTATTCTTCATGGAGGCGGTCCTTGGTAACTTCAGCATATTATTCGTCGCATTCGGCAACACCTATATCTTGACAGAGACAGTCTCTCGCACATTTTTTGCGAGGGCAACCAGGTGGTAGATGCTTTCACTTCTGATGGATGGACCAGGCAGTGTTACACAGAGTATGGGGTTCACGATCTGCCTTCAGCAGGGCGTGGACTACTACAGATGGATCGTCATGGCTTCCCGTCAGTCAGAGGTATTTAGCTCCTTTGTTTATTTTATTTTTTGTTTTTTTGTGAGTCATGTGTACAGTTACTCTAGCTTTTACTTTTTTTTTTTTTTTGCTATCACTTATTTCAGTGTTAGGGAGGTAGTACCTCCTTATTTCTGCTTTCAGTTATTGGACATTCTATCAGAGGTCAGGTTTTATGTCCCCCTCCTTGGTTGTACTATCTTTGATATATTAATAAAAATGGTAGGGGGATTCCAAACCCCAACTAGCTAGGTAAGGCAGATGCCTAAAAACGACGCTGCAACCTAGCTAGTTCTTTGTTTAAAAAAAAAAAAAAAGCAAGAATCAGAGAGATGAAGGAAGAGAGAACACCAAACCCTAGATCTAAAAAGAGCGTTTGAAATCTGTCTATAGTAAGATACAAGACAAACATATATACGGGCTTTGAATAGCTGGGATGGAATCTTGAAATCAACAGTCATAAGAGTCCAGCAAAACATTTGATAAAGTGTTCCTTTGAAAAACACGACTTCCTTTTTAAAACTTAAGACCATACTTTTAACATTCTCCACCTTGGTTGAAAAGTTTTGACAAACAGCTGCAACAAACCTTGTTAGCATATCTAGTTTCATCGCTTCTAAATAGTTTTTCGACACCTGAAAAATAAAACATAGATATCAGTCTTTTCACTTTAAAAGCACCAACTCACGCACCCACAATCAAAAATGTATACAGTAAATTTAACTTCAGCAGGAAGTAATATTAAGGGCACTCAAACTGCCCCTGAACTTGGCCAAACGAAGGACTTTCGTCCCTCTATCAGCAGGGTTATGTTGGGTGGCGATTTTGTCAATTTTTATCACACCCTGCTCAACAATATCTCATATGAAATGAAATTTGAGGTCAACATGTTTAGTGTTGTCATGAAATACAAGATTTCTACTTAAACCGATCTCTTTGATTATCTGAGAAAAGAATAACATCATTTTCATTTTCTAAAAAAACAAGTTCATTTTGTAAGCCTTTGAGCCAAATCCCTTCTTTCACAGATTCAGTGGCTGTAATATATATATTCAGCCTCAGTAGATGATAATGCAACAATCTTTTACAACTGAGACTTCCAACTAATGCAAGAATTACACAAAGTATAAAAATAAGTAGAAGTAGACTTCCTATTATCTAAGTCACCGCATAGTCAGAATCAACAAACCCTTTTAGAACAATCTCACCTGATTGTTTTTTGAGCAGTAAACCCAAATCTGCTGTACCTTTCAAGTATTTCATCAGCCATTTTATGGCTGTCCAATGCAATTCCCCTGGATTAGACATATATCTACTTAAGACACTGATTGCATGAGCCAAATCAGCTCTAGTGCAGACCATTAAATACATGATAGACCCTACATCATTAGCATAGGGTACATTTTCCATATGTTCAACTCCTCTTTCAAATTAGGACAACAATTACTAGACAATTTAAAATGACTTGCCAATAGTAAAGAAACAGGTTTCGCATCAAACATAGCAAACTTGTCAAGCACTTTAACAATGTATGCAAATTGATTTAAGAAGAGAGAGCAATTAGATCTATCCCTCACAATATTCATACCAAGAATTTTTCTAGCCGGGCCTAGATCTTTCATTTCAAATTCTTGTTTTAATAATGTTTATTTCACTCATATTTTTACTAGCAAGTAACATATCGTCAACATATAAAACCAAATAAGTAGCATTTTCACCACTAACCCCATTGAAAAACAAGCAAGGATCATAAACACTCTTCTTCAAGTTCAATTTCAGCATATAAGTTTCAAAATGTTTGTACCACTACCTAGGAGCTTGCTTAAGCCCATAAAGAGACTTTTTTAACAGGCAAACATGGTTCAACTTATTTTTAACTTCAAACCTTTGAGGTTGACACATGTAAATAGTCTCATCAAGATCACCGTACAAAAAGTAGTTTTAACATCAAATCGCTCAAGTTGATGGTTGAAATGAGTTACAAGAGCAAGGAACAATCTAATAGAAGTGTACTTGACCACAGGTGCAAAAACCTCATTGAAGTCAATACCCTCTTTCTAGTAGTCAATACCCTCTTTTTGGGAAAAACCTTTTGCAACGAGCCTCACCATGTATCTCATCCCACCAACCCGCCCTTCTCCGATTTTTATTTTAAAAATCCATTTGCAAGCAATAACTTTCTTATTTTTCGGTTTAGGAACTAATACCCAAGTCTGATTTTTATATAAAGAATTCATTTCTTCATGCAGAGCAACAAACCATTTATCCTTATCTTTTGAAATTAACATATCATCAAAAGTAACCGGTTTAGATTCATCAGATAGATAAATAGAATTTGAATATATAAAATCAGGATCAGAAAGTCTAACAGAAGGTCTAGGATCTAGCAAGCTGATAGTTATCAAGAGGGTTCTCAATAGTTTCAACATGTTGCACGTTAGTAGAATAATCTACTTCATCAACAAGATCATTATGCACATCAATTTCAGGAGAAATAACATCAGACTCATCAGTAATCACATGGGGAACTCCAGCTTGAGGTGGCTCCACGTCATGCTAAGTATCAAGTACAGAATTACTTTGCACATTTTCAAAATCATCCCAATAAGCCACGCCATGTCTATGTAAAGAATTATCAACGTCAGAAACTGCTAGTTTTGATTTAAAACATGGCATTTCAGACTAATTGAAAATCACATCCCTACTTACAATGACACTAAAACCCCCTATTTGATAATCCCAAAGTCTATATAACCCTTTGTTCCTTGTTTATAACTAAGAAACACACACTTTAAGGATTTGGGCTCTAACTTACGATGCTTTCGATGAACAAAAGTAGCACACCCAAAGTTTTTTAAAAAAGAATAATCAGGTAAGTGCCCAGGCCAGATTTGATCAGGGGTTTTATTATCTATGGAAGTAGAAGGACTCATATTGATAAGAAATGATGCAGTTTTAACAGCTTCACCCCAAAAAATTTTAGCATTCCTGCCCCAAATAACATGCATCTAGTCTTATTTAACAGAGTCCTATTCATTCTCTCGACAACCCCATTCTGTTGAGGTGTGTGTACCACTATTCTATGCCTTAAAATGCCATTTTCTTGACAAAAGGAATCAAATTGAACATTGCAAAATTCCAGACCATTGTCTATTCTCAATATTTTTACCCTTTTGTTAGTTTTATTTTCACAAAGTATTTTCCAAGATTTAAAATTCTAAAAAGTGTCAGATTTTAATTTGAGTAAGATAACCCAATTTTTCCTTGAAAAATTATCAACAATTACAAGGTAATATTTAAAACCAGAAATAGTTTGAATAGGGGCAGGCCCCCACAAATCAGCATATATATATTCTAAAATATTTCTAGTTTTATGCACTCTTTGTTTAAAAGGCAATCGGTGTTGTTTACAAGTGATTCACTCCTAACAAAATGGGAGTTTCTCAATGTTATCTTTCCCAAAAGCACCATTTTCACACAGAATTTAAAGACCTTTTTCCGACATATGTCCTAGTCTATAGTGCCATAGTTGAGTCTTATTCAGGGAATGAACAACAGATGTAGAATGAATCACAGGAATAGCATTCACAGTGTACAATCCATTTACTTTAGGTACATTGAGCAATTCAAAAGAATCATTAATCATGACTCGACAATGCCTATTCCTAATTCTGATACCAAAATCAAGTTCATCTCACATACGAAGAGAAATCAGATTTTTCTTAAAATCAGGAACATATCTAATTTTTTCTAATGTTATAGTTTTCCCATTATCAAATTTAATGGTCATGGTTCCTATGCCTTTTATTTCACATGCATCTTAATTCACCAAATGCACAGAACCACCATTAATAAGTGTTAAATCAGAAAACCAGTCCCACACGGGACTCATATGAAAGGTGCAACCAAAATCAAGAATACATTCATTTACATGATTAGAAAATGTCACAGCATACACATCTCCATTTTCATGTGCAGGATTATTCTAGACAGCAGCAACTTTACCCTCATTTTTAAAGTTTTCTCTCATATCTGTTATCTTTTCAAAACACTCTTTTGCAAAGTGACCCATTTTTCCACAGTAGTAACACTTTTTATCCTTTTTACTCTTTCCTTTTCCTTTTGAAAAATCTTTACTTTTTCCATTTTCAGAAAAATCCTTATTTTCTTTAGAATTGGAAGAGTTAGAATTTTTGTTACCTTTTTTAGAGTGTTTACCTTTAACAAAGTAAGCATTGGACTTTCCAAAATCCTTTTGTTCAGATTTTAACTCAAGCTCTTTATTTCTCAAAGCAGTAATGATTTCATCAACAGTAACAGACTCTCGATCATACTCAAGAGCATTTTTCAAATCCTTATACTTTTCACAAAGAGAATTTAAAAGAGCAATCACTTGTTAATCTTCTGAAAATTTTTCTTCACAATTTGCCAAATCTTGAGTTAATTTTGTCGATCTATCAATATTGTCTTCAAGATTTGAATTTAACCAAATTTGACTAGCAGTTGTAGTCTCACCCACTTTTCTTAAAACACTGTCAGACAAATGCAAGAAAACGAAACTCCATGCTTGTTCAACTAGCTCCTAACGCCTAAATGCACTAAATTCAGGGGAGATCGAAGAATCAAGAGCATAAGCACATTTTTGTTGTAACAACAAAGCACGCATCTTCTGGCGCCAGAGACTAAACTCTCTAGTACCAGTCCACACATCAATATCACATCTAGGCATTGACCCCATCACAACGCGCATAGAATGAAAAAATATCACAAAGATTCAAACACATGCAAGGCTTAAGAACAAATAACAATGGCAGTAAGTCACAGCACTTTCAAATACAATAGGCAAACACAAAGTTATAAGACATTCAACCCAAGATTATCACAAATTAATAGTAACTAAACTAAAAGGCAGTCTCTAATCACAGTATTAGAAGACTACACTGTCTTAAGGCAAGTGAAGCAATCAAATACCCCAAGACCCAAGAATTATAGTGGTTTGATTATCAACGCTTCCAAAATACACTTATCAAAACCTATGGTTCCAGCCTCTCAGATTCAAGGGTCCTCGCAGGAGACTTGAGACAAAAGCAGCAGGGAAACCCTACTTCGATAAGTTTCTTTTGAAAGAATCAAACCCAAAATAAAAGTTTGGTTTAGAAGTTAACGGGTAAATTCTTGTTCAAGAATTAAAGGCCTCCAAAAATAGAAGGCAATGGGTTCAGACAATAAACAGCAAGACCGGCCGCTGATTTCCAAATTCCAACAATAATATGCAGAGTAATTTCTAGACAACACTGAAGAACGAACTCAAATTACAAATAACCCAAACAATGCTACAATTCTAATCAAGAATTCAAACGTGTATGTTTAAAGAACTAAAAATAGGAACACTCAGTCCACAAAAAAAAAAAGAAAGAAAAGACTATCTCAATTTCAACAACAAATCACAAGAACAACAGGTATTTGAGAATAGAGAAGAATTCAATTCAAGAAAACAACAATGTTCCAAGCCAAAAGAAGAAGAGTTAGAAAGCTTATCTTCTTGAAGCAAAAAACAACATAGCGCAATCAGGAATAGGGACGGACTGCAGAAACCAGCAATGTGATTTTCAGTACTCAGCAAATTTGAGAAGTCAGTAGCCTTGAATTTCCCTTGAATTTTTCGTGAACTAGAAACATCCGACCAGCAGTCAGGAACAAAAGCCGCGATCTAGAATCGGTCATGCAGTTGAAGAAATTTCCCAGTGCAATCACTGTGACGATGGAGAAATTCGATAGATGCAAAAAACTATAGAAACTTCGATTGGTTGAAAGAAACCCAAAAAAAGGGACCAAGATTCAAGCCTAAAAGCGTCTAGAAGAATTAGAAATGGAGAATGGATCGAGAACCCCCAAAGTTCTCTTTTCGTCCGAACCCTAATCCCCAAAATAAAAAAACCCAGTCTGTTGAGAAACGAGCACCTAGGTTGGTCTGATACCAATTTGTAACGCTAATCGATTCAAGAACCCCAAGAAACTCCTAATGCTTACAACACAAAATTGCAGCAGTAGGTAAAGAAAGCAAAGAAAAAAGGAACACAAGGAGTTTGGGTTTTGGGCCCAAAGGCCCTGGAGATGTTCACGACGCCAAGTTAATGGAATCGCTATGTCCTTCCATTGAAGCTCCACCCACCGTGGATACACTTCCAAGTCTGCTTTTAACCGGATTAAAAAAACTACACAAAGAGTTTGAAGAACACTCACTCAACGCGAGAACACACCTCGCTACAGTCCATATGATCTACAGCCATCTCTCACAAAGAATCCCTCAAAAACCTATACAATTCACATAGAGACTACAAGCAAGAATCTAAGAGATGAAAGAAGAGAGAACACCAAACCTTAGATCTAAAAAGAGCATCTAAAATCTGTTTACAGTGAGATACAAGACATACATGTATACGGGCTTTGAATGGCTGGGATGGAATCTTGAAATCAACGGTCATAAGAGTCCAGCAAAACATTTGATAAAGTGTTCCCTTGAAAAACATGACTTCCTTTTCAAAACTTGAGACCATATTTTTAACAGTTTTCCAAGTAGAAACTAGCCACTGAACAAAACTCATGGGCTAAAGCCCTTGAGCCCACTAGTCTAGTGACCAATTCCATCGTTTCGAGGGTTACATCGGTACTTCAATTATTCTAGCGGAATTTTGGCGAGTTTTCTAATTTATTTATTTTTATTCTTACTTTTAGTAATTAGGTTTCTTTTCCTTCAAGAATTAGGTTTAGGTTTCTTTTCCTTTAAGAATTAGTTTTATTTTTACCTTATATAAAAGGTTCATTGTAATACAATTAAGGAGGAGAGTTTTTATGATGAATTAAAGATATTGTCTTTGTTAAAGAGGTGTAATTCTCTTATTGGTAAATTGTGTTTCGTGGATTTGAATTGCACGTCTCTTATCAAAGGAGTTAGGGCTTTAATCCTTTGTGGCGAGTTTTTAACTTGTGTTCATGATAAATTTCAACGGGCACAAGTTCTAAGGTCCAAATTTATTCCCTGAATACTGGCTTTTCTGGGTTTTGACATTGTTTGCTTGCTTGGAATAAAACACACGCTTCCGTGATCTCATTAACAACCTCATGTAGCCACATCAGCATAGTGTGACTGAGCAGAAACAGTGCTGCGGGTACACTGCTTGTATGAGAGGCCATACCAAGGTAGAATTCTCCAACATAATAGCCTGTGCAGCTGTAGTGCTACCCTTGTATGGCTGTACAATTGCAGAATTTCCCATGCGGCTGCACTGACCTCTACGTGTGGATTTCCTTTGTTTTCCTTGTTCCTTTAGAATTCTTTTATTGGTATATCTTATACACGATATTTATTCTTTTTCTTAGTGTTTTTAGACCTTATATAAAGGGGTCATGTCTTAGGAATAGATAGACAACTTCATAGAATAATTTACTTTTTGCAACAAAGACAAGTTCAGAGGAAGATTTTCCCGAGTGAGCCCCAAAGCTAATTCTTTCTTCTTCCGGTTCAAGGGGATGTTGTTGCTACTTCTTATTTATAATTAATCAATTCCAGTAATGTTGTTTCTTACTTTTTTGTAAAATTTATTGTGTTATTTTATTTTCTTCATTTTATGAATATTGATAGTTTGATATAGTTTAGGCGTGCTATTTTGAACAATTGATTTTCTATTGCTAGATTTGGGAATTCAATCCGTAATTGTTGTTTCTCCTAATTCTCATAGCAATTAATGGCTGTTAATTATTTGGGATAAAACAACCTAAGTTAAATAGATCGAGATTGTGAATCAACATCCCAAATCTAACTTCATCTTCAACTCCCAAAAAAAGATAGGTTGTGGAAACAGAAGCTTGCCATATAGGTAAGGTCCAGTATTATGTCAATTGTAGCCTTTAAATGAACCTTGAGTGGATATTGTGTGGGATTGAAGCAAATGCACTGAGGATGTTTCTACAAGAACACATTTTGAAGTTTTTCTTTCACAATCGCTTGGCAATTCACAAGATCAATGTCCCTAGAGTTAGCATCAAAAATGAAAAGACATCAGCTATGAAGATGTTCACTTGGGGCATTGGAATCAGTTTCTCCTCTTGGTTTCTTTGAAGGGCCTAAACCACTATCCAAAGGGGAAGCTACTAGTTAAGGGGATGATAGGCAAAATCGCAAGTGTATGATACCGTTCAAGTAGTATAGGACTAGACGAGCCCCGAATATCAATCCCACAGGGAAAGTTGTCACCTAATTCACTTAAGTCAATTTCACACTAATTGAATAAGGAAATTAAAAGTTTGTAAAAGAATAATGATGTTGTTTAAACTAAAAATTAAATACTCTATCTATTTTAATCTAGGAAGGAACTCAAATTAATGGACTAGAAAATATATAAATGAAAGTGTTGAGACTCACGAATCCACAATAAACAGGCGTTCCAATTATGCAATCCCACTCATGACAATTCACCATCACATGCTCACAACCAGTTTCACAAGTTTAATTGAAAACCTCTCTTGAGCAAATTCA
>CAVNYN010287874.1:4620-38094 GCA_963692815.1 Nyctanthes arbor-tristis | reverse complement strand
CTTAAAATTAACATTGAAACCCCCCCCCCCCCCCGACAGAAATGAACTTTCGCGGGTGGTAACCTCGTGATGAATCCGGCTCGAAAAATAATTAGGGATAAAGGGAAGCAAGGCGGTCAATGGCTAAGGCTGGTCTACTAACGTTGGACAATTGCGTTAAGAGGAACTTAATTAAGGCAGCGTGTCACTCATGCGATGCACGGAAATTACCATTTACAGTATAATTCTAGTATAATTCCTAATTTAGAGGATAATTTTGTTATCTTTGCAAATATTCAACCAACTACCAAAAGCACACGGATAAACTATATATTGAATTTCAATTTTGATGAAATTTGAAAAGAAGCACCACAAAGTTCACACATGGTTGAATCAGGAAATAAGAAATGTTCAAAGCTCAAACATTTACCTACAGTTGGATGCATAGCAGTGTTGGGGAAGACGTGCAAATTATATTCGTAGAAAACGTAGTTAATGTTAATAAAATTTAACTTACAAAAGGAAGAAATGTCGAAGAAGAAATGCATAAAACGATGAATTGGTTGAAGTAAGAGTTCGACTCTTTCTTCTTAAGACGATAATGCCCTGCACATGAGCTCACTGTTTTTCGACATCCGTCCCCTGGATACAACGACCACATCTCGTAAAAGTACCACCTTTTCGAATGGACTCGGACATAAAAACATATAAAATCAATTTATGAAATGATTATGCAATGAAGCGTAAGAATTGAACGTATGAAAAATGCAAATGGAGAGATAGATACATAGAAATTCACGATTTGAAGTGACACGAAAAAAAATGCAACTTAGAATAGTGTCTAATTAATAGAAGAGACTCGTCCATTAGCTAATGTTCAAGTTCAAAAGTCATGATCTTCCATACACAAAGACACGACTTTTCATCCACAAATATTCTAGAAGATTCTAGAATATTCCCATTCCAATTCCAACATTTACGTATTAAACGGCTTACGTAACATTAATTTTTGAGAAATCTCTAAAAGGACATGAAAATGAGACATTTTTATATGATATTTTTATATGACACACTTGTATTAGATGATGAAAAAGTAACTATATAATCATCACCCAATGAATGTGTGCCACATGAGAATGTCACCTAATAATGTCCCCTTTTTATGTCTCTCTAGAATTGCTCTTAATTTTTCATTCACCTGAAATTGTGTTAAAACACGATAATCTATGCACTAATGAAGTACGTAGAACGCAATCGGTATCCAATATTCGATTACAAACTAACAATTTCCGCCTAAATTACTGGTCAAAGTAGTCAACGCCCAACTATACAAATCAACCTCCAACAATTCCCAGATGAATAAAAATTAATGTAAGACTATGAAACACTGAAGAGAGTTCAAACGGAAAGCTATTCCATCAGGAGTGGTAGCTTCTGACTTTGGGCCTGTCTTTGTAGAGTACCATCTGATTTACTAAGTAGTGAACTTAATGTCTTGATCTGTCAGTCATTGGTGTAAACCAATACAATAAAACCCATACAATAACTTCCCTAACACTTTTGAGTTCTCCCTTTTCTATTCATTTTTGCCATTAACAACTTTTGGGTTCATAAGTGATTTAGAGAATGGTAGAATCTTGTTTTTTAATACATCACATCATTTTTATATTAATGGTAATCACATAGGTTACATGTCCTTTTTGTCGCATTCTTTGTCTATTTCTTTGTCTAAATAGAATTATTATTCTTTAGAGATAAGATAAGATTTCATGCATAGTGGTTTTTAATCCCATTCCTTTTGATCAGCAGTATACTTGATCTCTTACCACAATTTTTCATAACCGGATCCGCGATATATATACTCCTTTGATGTTCCATAATCAATGGAGACAAATCATAAAGAGATCAATTGTTATATATGATATTATGTCTCTGGCATATTATTGAGAATTACCATAATTGAAGACAAGCTATACCTTTTTTGAATGAGCTATCTATCTCAACAGATCGATATAACAAGTGTAGAATGTCATCAAATACCTTTAGGGACTTCAGAGCCAACAATTAACCGTCACAAATTTGGGGTAAACTCAGTCGAGTTATAGAATAAAGGAAGCTTGCAGAATTTCCAAAACAATGTACTTACTAAAGCTTTAATTCCCATGATACATCATACATATATATTCAAATTTAGAATATAACTTAGAGAATTTTGATCGCACTATTGTACTATTGGCACTTGACACGTCAAATTAAAAATATGATACCATTTTTTGCATTCCATGTCGCATGACAGTGATCACGTTCTCATCGATATATATAGTAATTTGAAGAAGATGCAACCCACACAGTCCATGAATAGGGTTAAAAAACTCAAATAGTAGTTCCATTCACCTGCTAAACGTCTGACGGGTACTCGTCACACACTTGTCGTGTTGTGATTGGACAACCCACATGTGAATTGTCTCAGTCACAACACACCATATAAGACGTCTGACAAGGTACAATGCCAGAAGTCTGACGTTTGATCAAAATTGGAGGGGAATAACCCCATTTTGAGGGATAATGATTAGTTAAATGATGGGATAAATTCCATTTTCCCCTGGCATTTTTTAAGTTGGAAAGGCATGCATGGCAACCAATCAAAGATTGCCATGTGTCCTTTTTTTTTGGGGGGGGGGTGGGTTTGGTGAAATACAATTGTTTTCCCGTTATATCTATATTTTACCATACACATTATTAGAGAATGGATTTTTTTCTCTCATTTTTTCACTTTGGCTTTTTCTAAAGAATTTTATTTTGCCTACACACACGCATGTAATTATGTATGCATATATATATATGTGTCAAGTATCTGAGCTACAAACACCCAATACTTATAGCCTAGATGTGTACCATGTGTTACACGCACGCATGCATAACGTGGGCAAAATAAAATTCTTGGGCTTTTTCCCTTTTTAACTTTTTTTCACCCTATATTAGAAGTAATGCTCTTAGACTTGAACGTTATTCTCGTAGATGCCAATCCACGTATACCACCTCTCTGCCAACCCCGACCTAGTAACCGGTGTTGCACTTAAGCTTGCATCCCTGAATGCCCAAAAGCCAGCAAATATCTGCAGGCGATTTATAGTTTCTGGAAGTGTATTGGCCTCTCACATAAGTTATCGCTACGAGCCACAAAATAATTCGGTCATTAGAATGATAAAAATGATCTCTCGTCATACATTTGGAGGGATAATCTCCTGTATGCGTCTAGCGCAAGAAATAGGGATTAAACGAAAAGAATTACCCTAAAACAGACAGCAACATTTAATTGGGCAATAGATGATCAAAATCTGCTGAGATGCCACGTGACAAGTTCAACAAAGATGGGTCAATTCCAAAACGTACGAACAAAGAAGTTCAGGTGCATTTGGAAAAATTAACCCACAACAGAAAACACCAACTTCACAAAAATTCTTTCCAAAAATTGCTAGATATAAAAGACACCTTGAAATTATTATTAAATTGATTGATTTTGGAGAATTCTTCAACAGAAATTGACTGCTTAATCGTATGACAATTATTATTATTATTATTATTATTATTATTATTTTGCTGGTTTCTTTTAGTGATGTTTTAAGTGGACCATTCTGTTTTAGAGTCACTTTAATGTTTTGTAGGTCCACTTTGTTGGCTATTAATTGTATCACCTGTGGTTGTGTTTCTCATCTCTTTCGAGTCCATTTTGAGGGGAAAAAAAAAAAAAAGAAAAACCATATGTAATTTTACTCCCATCACATTCTACCATTTTGCATTCTCTAATTTATAGTGTAACGAATCAAACTCTGAGTTCAGAGTACAACCTCCAATCGGATTGGAGGTAGTTAAGAGCCCCCTCTATTTCAATAATCGGATTGTTTCGCATTCCTACTAGTAATAAGTCGTTACAATATATATATATATATTTCCAATCGAATAACAATACATATGTTTTTTTCCTTATTGGTCAGCTGACACAATAATACGCTAGATGTTTGATTTTTAATAACCATTTAGTCATTATTACACTTATGTTTCAATTTTTTTTTTCATTTTATTATCATTAATTAAGTAGACTATTCTTTTTTTGTGCGATGACTCTTTAAATCCATAATAATTAAGATGAAAAATGCCTTAGTTCAACCATGTATTTTTAAATGTCCTATATTTTAAATATATATTTCACTAGTAGAACATTTGATTGTACATGGTTGGAAAGTAAATATTGTTTACTGGGCCCATTGTGAATATTTGAACATTTCTCTATTATTTTTATTCTCTTATATGAGATCCAATGTGGCTTCTTTACGGAGTTCATGTTAAATCAACCCATTGCAATTTGCAAACGAGTGAGATGATATATGACTTTTAACCCATGAGTGAGCTTTGTCCAAAAAGGGAAGTTGGGCATGATAACTTTTTTATTTTTTTAATTGTTATTTTTTCTAATTACTTTGCACTGCTTGCAATATTGAAGAGTTCGGATGTGAATGATTCTGTGTCAAATAAATCAAAAACTCATTTTTCTAAAAACAACTTGGCTCTTCAAAAACTCATTTTTCTAAAAACAACTTGGCTCTTCAAAAGAAAAAAAAAAGTACATTTTTTTTTAAAAGTCGCATCGCTCTGTCTCTTTCACTCGGATAGTCAGGATCTTTAGTGAAACAAGCACAATGAAAGATTTTTGGAATGCCATTTACGAACAAAAGCATGCCTATTTGAAATCACGATGATAAGTTGATTAAAGGTGGGTGATGCCCCCACAAGTCTACCTAATACATGTGCAAGAACCAGCAATGTAACTCACACCAAAGCTAATTAGGACCCTACTTGTTATTTTTTCAGTTCTTGATGGATACCAGAATATGGGCCAAAAGAACAATTACAAAAGAGGAATTTTGACTTTATGTTTGACTTTAAGCTCCCCCTTCAATCAATCATGTATTTTCTCAATTTCCCATTTATTTATACTTCGATTTGTTGATGTGCCAACTATTAAAATTTGGTATTCTATCATAAAAGGTTAACCTTGTTAAAATGAATAGTTAAAGTGTTTATATAATAATTTATGTTTTTATATTTAATCGATACGGGATTTGTCCCCTTAACATACACGCAAGATGGTAGCTAATTGGAACTTATATATTTATTTATGTTTTTATATTTAATCGATGTTGGATTTGGCCCCTCAACATACCCCACAAGATGGTAGCTCAATGGAGCAGACCAATCTTAAAATCTGTATACTCGTTTGAGTCTAAACTAGATTAAATTGCTTGTTTGAGTGTAACGGGCTCTAATTTCATATTAAGATTTGCGGTTCTATCTTAAAAGGTTAACCTTGTTAATAAGAGTAGCTCAAGCGCTCATATATTAGTTTATATTTAATTGATGTGGGATTTATCTGTTAATAACATATAAGCGCTTAAGCTACTTCTCTTAATACTAATATGGTACCACATAAAAGTCCCATTGATTTTTTGAAGATAAATTCTATTATTGCTAGCTTACAAGAGTTATGTTTGTTCATTTAAATTTCTAAGAGCAGAGCATTTCTAATATTGGTGGAGAAGTGAAGGAATAAAACCTACTGGAGATTAAAAAAAAAAAGTATAGGGCAAACGAGTAGAAATGCTCAAAATTCAAATACTTGTTATCATAGTGGCAAGGCAGTAGTGTGATATGATATAAGCACATTATAATAAGGTTTTATTTTTATTTTTTAAAAAAGTATGCACTTTTCCATATTAATATCACAATGATTTTCTTTTTCGATATGGGTATCTCACAATGATTTTAATTTGCACTTTTTAATATGAAAAATGCATGAAGATGATCTTTTTATTTTTTAAATAATAGTAATTCCTTTTCTTTTTCTTTTTCTCTTTGGCCCTCACAAATCAGCTTTGTGTCTGGTTCCTTGCACCAAATTAAAATTACTTTTAGATGAAGCCACTCCATCTTTTGCACTGAATATTAGGTAGCAATTGTTATCAAAAGTAACTTTGGGAAATTGACAAGTGGCCTACATAAGAAGGATTAGTTTTGTTATGATCAGAATTTCAAAGGAAAAGCCGCAGACCATTGGCAGAGTCAATCGCCCTTATATATTCTCCCTGTATCTCAAATATATAGTCTATAATTCATGTCTGAGATATATCCTAAATATATAGTCCACCCTCTTTATTAAAAAGTTTAATTGGTATTATTTTGTTAATTTACCCCAATTTAATACTTAGTTAAAACTTTTCATTTTTGAATTCTACTTATTAAATAAGGGAAAATTAGGAACACGATGTATATTTTCAATATAATTCTTAATCTATGTACATAACCAAAGTGGACTATATATTTAGGAAGGAGGAAGTATATTTTATATATCTAAAAGGTAAAATACCAGCGTAGTGTCAGTGCATCTCTACTTGTAAGAGTATCTCTAGTGGGGAATTTTTAGACTTGATAATGTGAAGGAGAGATAGAGACGAAATGAATATTTTAATTAAAAAATAAAAAGAAGTGTACGAAAAAAGCAGACAAAGTGTAAAAGAAGAGAGAGATAGATAGAAATTTAAAAATAATAATATAATAGTAAAGCCTCTTTTAAAAACATTTTGAAAGTTCTGTAAAAAAAAAACCTTCATCCCGTATGACATGTATGAATGTGAAAAAATGATGTGGAGATAGATGTCAAAAAAAAATATGCGGAGATAGATTTGAAAATGTAGAAAAGGTGCTAAAAATGATGATTAAAAAAAGGATAAAATGGGGTAAATGAAGGAAAAATGATTAAAAAAGTAGAAATTAAAATAAAAATAGGAAACATGTGGGTTCATCAATTTTTTTTAGAAAGTAAATTACAAATCTAGCATTATAACAACACAAATGCGCATAGATATTTATCATACTGAAATACAGTGTCAAGAAAATTAACAATATAAACCCCATATAGAGAGAATTGAACCTGAAGCCTCTACGTCCTAGTATCTCAGTCTAGCTGCTTAACCAAATGAGTTAGGCCTTATTAGCGACCCACCAAATTTTTTTAGTCTTTCTTTTACCACATAAAAAAATGGGTAATTTACATCAACCGTCCTCTAACTTTTTAACTTTTAATAGATTACGTTCATAGCCTTTAATTCTACTCTTGGGGGTCCCCAACCTTTCCCAAAATCCACAGCCAGGTCCGTATAAACGGAAACCATCCAATCTAGACGTTAGTCAACACTTTGACAGGGGGTAGAAATGGCAGCCAAAAGCCTGCTGGAAATGACAGCGGGGGAGAGGGGAGAGAGCCTCCCCCCGCGCTTGATGCCAAAACACAGCAAGTATGGAGGAGACCCCCTTCCTTCCTCTTCCCCCCTGTGCGCTACCATTTCTCACAGTCCTTTGGCTGCCAGAAATGGCATCAGAGAAGGGAGAACCAGAAATGGTAGAAATTTTGCTGCCATTTTCTGCAGCCAAAGGTCTACAGGGAATTGCAGCTGGGGAGTCCCCTCAATCTTTTTCTTTTTTTAAATTTATTTTTATTTTTTAAATTAAAAGATTTATTTTTGCATCTTACCAAAATTACCGTGGGTAATTTTGGATATTGGACGGTTTCCGTCCATAGGGACCGTAGGTGTAAATTACCCTAAAAAATGTTCAAAGACTATAATGGATGGCGCTTTATATCCTCAAAAATCACATATAGATTCCCACCTAAATTTCTGTATAAAGCTTTTCTTTAAATTTTTTTCTTTGAAAACCATATTTTCTTGAATTTGGATAATAAACTGTAACATTTTTTAAAGTAATCTCTATTTATCTAGACGATAAGCATCATTTTTATATGGAAAAGTGGCAGAGTTAATAAATATAAAGAAACATTCATATATTCAATATCCAATAAAAAAAATACAAACCTCTACTTTAGTGTCTAGATAGAAGCATTATTACTCTTTTGAAAAATTGCACAGATGTCAAATTACTTCTAGCAAAAACCAAAAATGTCATTTTTTTCTAAAAAGTCCAACTGTAGCAAATATTTACTTGTGAACAGACAAAAATACCACTGGCTTTAGATGTTAATACCCGAGAATACCCCTTTCATTCTGACTACTGTTCAGTCTGGATTTCGAACTCAAAAACCATCCCTACACAAGTAAACTCCTTCCTTCTGGGAATTCGAAATCAACAAATTAGTCTTGCACAAACCCACCATCAACAAAGTGCGATCTAAGTTGAAGAATACTCTATTTTCCGTCCGTTGCACTCGAGTTAAGCCTCAAACGGAGAAGAAGACTCCATTATTGCCTGCATACATCGTTTCCAGTTAAGTTCGAGCAACGGGTAGGGCTGTGGTTAGACCGTCGAAGCCAAGGTACCTGATTTAGGCGCAAGAAGAACCCTAGACGAACCTAGGAGATCTTTGGTGGAGGTAATTTTTCGATCACGACTTTAGCTTTGCTGAAGTTCTGGTTTAAATTTTCCCCAAATTTCAAGGGTTCAATTTTTTTGGGGTCCTTCTCGAAAAGAAAGATTTTGTTGGAATTTCCTTTCTGTTCACTTGCTACTGATTCTTTTTTTTGCTTTCTGGTTGTCTTTGTTCCGCTTTTGATTTTTATTTTTTGATGCCTTGTTATTCTTGGATTAAATGCTTATTCTCCAGCAACATGGAATGTATATGGGTCGGGTAATATTTTGTGCTCGAAAGTGGATGAACATGAAGACTATGTTTTGTTTGGGGGGTTAGCTACCATAAATATTCAATTTTAAAATTGAAGTTGATGGTAATTTATAATGATCTAAGCGATTCCAAATTCTTGTTTTCATACTTAAGAAGGGCATCGAAGTCAATGTGTAGGATATTCAAAAGGGTTCTAAAATCTGCATTGCAAAATCTGTGAGTTACTTTCCATTTTTTCATTCTTTTGAATTGAAAGACCATTACCTCAAGAATTTAGTTTGCTGAATCTATGTTGTGCAACCCCTTAAAAATAGCCTTGATTTTTCACCCCAACTTGGTTTACATCTGTAACATTCTTGAGCAAAGACGATCATTGAAAATTTGTAGCTGGCACCAGCTTTCATTAGGTATAAGGACAAATATCATAGGATTTCTTTCAATTCCTCTCTGGGAAGTGATTTTTAATTTAGGCTCTGGTGAGAAAATTGCCACTTTCTGGTGCAAATTCTTTATGATATTCGTTCACCATGTGTGGTGGGTTTGCGTCTTCTGCAGATATGTTTTTTTAGATTATTTGTCTATGAAATTTTGAGAGGGCAGAAGACTTTAAAAGATCGGCAAAGATTGGTTGATATTTGGTTTGTTTCACTACTTAACTGTGATTCCTTGACTAAATTGTTGGAAGTATGATTTGTGAAATTCATATATAAAGACGTATCAGTCTCTAATTTGTTTATCATCATATTTCTCTGCCCTAATGTTGTTTTGTCAAGGTCTTTTATTTTACGAATGCCTTTGAATTTTTTAATGCCTGTGCACCATTTGAATTTATTCCTGTCTAACTTTTATTTTGCCTTACCTTCGTGGTCCTAGTGGAGTTTGTACTGTACCAATATTTTTCATCTCATTTCATAAGCCAAAAAAAATTTTACTGTCTGATCCTTTTTATTTTTATTTTTTTCAGATATTAGTTTTGAATATTATAGGGAAACTGTTGGGATGCTTTATTGGTAAATGTTCTGGAAGTATAAGATCCATAGCCAGGCATCTAGAACTTTCCATAATTGCCTTATGCTGTGAGTATCCAACATCAAATCAAGCTCATTTCTATGGTCGGTTTGGGAACCCATTTTGTCATTGATTCCATTAATTCTCATTTTGATATTTAAATTTAGCCACTGGATTAGTAACAAGTGGACAACCTTTCCATAGGTTTTCTTATTTCATTTTGTGTTTTCAGTTGCTTTTCCTATTGCAAAATTTTCAGGAGACTACTATAGTCATTAACTACTGTAAAGTAGTGTTTGATGTCTTTACGTAGAAATACAATAGCAATTTGATTGTTACTATTTAATTATTACTTCAAATTTATTATTATATTAATTAAAAAGCAAGAAAAAGGAATAAGTTTAAATGCCATCAACTTACAAAAGATATACATTGAACACACCTAACTTATTGTTAACAAATGGTATCAAAATAATGGATTAGCGCCTCTGGTAGTTGCATATCTACCTTTAATTTCTTTAAGAATTTTTCTCCTTAGTCCATAAATTTTTTACTTTGATGATAACAAATTTTTTTTCTATAAATTTTTCTTTAATCTATGTTATTTCTTCGTATCTATGTATATGACAGTTTCACTGGAGACATATTTGTCAATGGAATAGAATTCTTACTCTTGATGTTGCAACTTTAATGTTTTTGAAGCAAAAGTCAGAAAATATCACCTATTATTGGATACAAGGGTAAGGCATGCCACAGACATGGTAAATGATTTCCAAACATTACTTGCTCTCATGCAAAGTCAGCAAGTAGAAGTCATTCATACAAGGGGAAATGTAGTAGGAGGGTTGTTGCATTCGAAGTTATACCTTACCTTCCCATTGCTGTAAAACTCACTTAGTGTGGCATACTTAACCACATTTGTTAGATCATTGCATGTGGATTACGTATCCAGCACCTCACACAAAACTAATGTCATATTGCATGTATTATAATTTGTATCGATTGAACACTGACTACTTATATGATTTTACAATACGTACTAAGCTTACATTATAGCATCCCATCCATTATGTTTTGCATTAGCATAGGTGGTTCAATCTTCGTATTATATTAGAGTCACGTATTGAAGGATTAATTGCCTGCCTATGTTATCTTTAGGACGGAAGAAGTTTACTACATTGTCAACAAGAACGAGAGGTGCGAGGCGAAGGTCACCCAGTTGTCAGGCTTCAGGCTTCTCAATAAAATCCAAACTGGCCTGAGCGAGGACTACTTGGAAAAATTTAAACTCTCATGCTTCAGCCCCCTATTTGAGCTGTCAAGGGTTCACTTTTCTGGTGTCTTGGTCCATGAGCTCATCACACGGATAGTGCAGTGCAAGAAAAGAAACAAATTCTGGTTCAAGTTCAATAGCCTGCTGGCAAGATTCAGCATTCATGAGTTTGCTCTCATCACTGGCCTTCGTTGTGGGCCGGAAAAAGCTGGAGAGGAGTACAAGTCCCAAGAAGAAGCGGTTCATAAAGAGATACTTTGCCAAGAATTTCAGTTGAAACTTATCTATATTGTCAAAGTTAAGCTTCTGCTTTACTACGGAAAGAAGTGAGCTAAATGTGATATCAACCAGCACAAGAAAAGAAGTGGTGTGTCACCCCTCCTAGTTTCATCCATTGCCACTATTCAAAAACTGACCATCATACATTACAATGAACTTGTAGTGGGTCTCCATAACTTTGATAATGGAGAACAACACAAACATTAATGAGGTTAATGACGCTGTAACTTGTAGTTAACTCTAGACTCTATCAGAAAGAGTCTAGATAAAATCACAGTATTGGAATGACAATTATTAATGATGGATCACACAATGTTGTCTAGACCTTGTTCTCTAGAGTCTAGGCCATTTCACATAACCTTGTAATTGAACTATCCATGTTGCATGTATGCTATAGTCTAGAGTCTATATGCATTCATTGTTGTCGCACAGTAGAATTTCAGAATTGTTGATCTAGACTCTACGTCAATGGGTTTGTATATCAGAATCTCAACGAAAATTAGAGCTATGTGCGCTTTAACTAGTCGGCGAGGTTAGCCAAACGGCCATTGCCCCATTCTGTTGACTGTTCTATGGAATGTGAAATGGCTTAACATTGTCTAACCACCTATTTTAGGTTGCGCATCTTAGTTTAATGTAATGTCAAAAAGATTGATCCAAAGCACACATGGAGAGAAGAAGATTGTAGGTTAAATATGAGGTCGAATGAGAAAAGGGTGGATTGGTGGACGTCACCTAAGCAATGGCGCAACAAATTGGGCGCAGAAAGTAGATTGATAGACGTCACCTAAGCAATGGCGTAACAAATCGGGCATAGGAAGTGGGCTCAGTTGACTTATTACTAGGCTGCAATGGTGCCAAATGGTAGAGCAGATTGGATGGAGTTCTTTGTCTCAACTACTCAGGTTGGGAATCCTCCAAACCACACCCCAAATGTTTGCTTCTCTTCTCAAGTGCGTGAGTTTGATGTGCAAAATTGGATTTGGTTCAATGCTAAGCTTATGTTGGAAGTTCACGTTTTTCGAATTGTCTATGATAGGTCTAATCAGCTTTATGTGAGTCAAGCCGCTTGCCATAAATAGAAAAAAGGGGAAATCGGAGGTATATACGTCATTATAAAAGTTAATATTGCTAGATCTCGGACTTATAATTTTTTTCACCGTTTTCAATAATACATAGTTACTTTTCGCCATTTCTGGAAATCTCCCTACTCTTTTTTGTGTGTACATTTTAGAAAATTACGTGAAGTTAATTATTGCCTAGGTATTTGGAAATGTGAGATAACCGTAGTAGGTTGAATTTTGCAACACTATAATTCGGCAAGTTTTTCTCTTACAGCCATGTGTATGTGGGAATCTATGAGTGGATGATTTAAGAACCATTCTGATCCACCGATGAACTACCACACATACATTGGGCGTCGATGTAGGATATTCTACACTTACGGGTATAGGAGAAAATTCTTAACAACAACCGAAAGCCCTAGCGCCTAAATTATAACTTAAATTGGTTTTTCATTCTCGAGGTTGCTAAATCTATATCTATATTCTATATATATCTAAATCAAAAGAAGTCTAACCCGGTTTTCCCGTCTAAACTACTGATGTCACTAATGACGTCATTTTTTTAATTTTTGTTTTTAATTTTTTCCCTTGGCAACACAATTTTATATTTCTCTTCCTTTTATTCTCTTTCTCAATTATATCTCCACTCTCTATCTTATCGTTTATTCAATTTATCTTTATATACCAAATTCTCCCAATTTAATAAAATGTGTTTTCTTTTGTCTCCAACAATAAATCGTACAGGTATAAATCCAAGCAAATAACATTTTGAAGGTCTCATTTTCCTAGATGTCATGTAAATAGATACTTACCATTGATTTACATCTCATCTCTTAATTTTTTTATCTCTTTTTGAGTTTGGTAAATCAAAAAACGTTTAAAAGTTACAGATATGTGACGTCAAATGGTGAAATTTCATCTACCTCTTTTTTTTTTAATTTGGGGCATATTTCTGTTGAATTATATATATTAAACCCTCGAGCTCATGAGGGACCTAACCCGGTGAGCATGGGCCCACGCGTAGTAATCGCCAGCTCATGGGACGGTGGGCCCGTTGTCTGACTTAGAAATATTTGTCTGCGACTTGGCACTTAGGTATAAACAGCATCTAATAGCTACCAATGGTATTCAGATAGAACAATGTCTCGAGCTGAAGTTCATGTAGATGCATTCACATCTCTCTTTGCACAACTTGCAGCTTTAGCGAAGAAGTTGACAGTCTCGCAGAGCCATCAATTAATATGGTTTAGTCTTCAGCCATATGTGACTCATGTTGTGCAAATCATGCTACTACTGTTTGCCATGTTGCTCCTATAAACACACCTAAGGATGAAAAGTAACGTTCATTGGAAATAATTAGAGGCAGCAAACAGGGCCCTATGCTCAAACTTATAACTCAGGATGGCACAATCACCCCAATTTTTCATGGAGAGATAACCAACAAGCGGTGAGACCACCGGGTTATAATCAACAACCAGAAAGGAAGAGTCAATTGGAAGATATGTTCAACAAATAATTATTTCATGCAAAAAACTGAGCATACTCTTCAGAACCAGAACGCAACCATAAGGAATTTGGAGACTCAGATGAGCCAAATGGCTTTGGCTATGGCAGGAAAAGCAGCAGGTACTTTGCTTAGTAACACTGAAACAAATCCAAAGGAACATGTAAAGGCCATAACAACAAGGAGTGAGTTGGAATCGCTAGAAATTGAGGTAAAAAAACCAGTTGAAAAAGAGAATGAAAAGGAATAAGCAGTTGAAGAGGAAAAGGATCAATCTGAGAAGAAGAAATAAATAGATGAGCAAATTAAGACAGATGATCAAAAGAAAAAAGCTCCATCACCTGTCAAAGCTATCAAAGCATATGTGCCTCCAATCCACTATCTTCAAAGTCCTCAGAAGAGCAAATTGGACAAGCAGTTTGGGAAGTTTCTTGAAGTTTTCAGGAAATTACATATCAACATTCCATTTGCAGAGGCTCTTGCACGGATGCCTAGCTATGCAAAATTCATGAAAGAGATTCTATCCAACAAAAGAAAGTTGGAAGAGTACGAAACGGTCATGTTAACTGATGAGTGTAGTGCTATCATTCAGAAAAAGCTACCTCCTAAGTTAAAAGACCCAGGGAGTTTTAAAATACCTTGCACAATTAGTTCAATTTATTCTGGTTTAGTTTTATGTAACTTAGATGCAAGTATTAATTTCATGCCTTTATCTATGTATAGGAAACTTGGATTGGGAGAATACATGCCAACAACTGTTTCATTACAACTGGCAGATCGATCAATTAAATATCCTTGGGGAATCATTGAGGATCTATTGGTTAAAGTGGATAAGTTTATCTATCTGGTGGACTTCATTATATTGGATATGAAAGAGGATAGGGAGATTCCAATAATATTGGGATGACCATTCTTGGCTATAGGAAGAGCTTTGATTGATGTTCATGAAGGAAAATTAATTATAAGATTGGAGAATGAAGAGGTAACTTTCAACATGTTTGAGGCTATGAAGCGTTCTTCATCTGTTGATTCTTGCTTCAAAATTTATAGCATCGACTGGGCAACAAAGGAAATCTTTGAAGCAAATCTTCTGGTAGAACCTCTTGAAGCTTGTCTTGTGTACTCTGAAACTATAAAAGTTGAAAAATCAGAAATAGTAGAGATGGCACAACACTTAGATGCTCTACCTGCTATGGCGCGCAATAGAGAATGTCACTATAAACCGTTGGATGAAGCTCCTAAAAAGTTCTTGCGTTCTATTGAATCTCCACCAACTCTTGAGTTGAAACCTATTCCTACTCACTTGATGTATGCATTCTTGGGTGAGTCTTCTGCTTTACCAGTTATTATCTCAAATCATCTGATGGAGTTAAAAGAAGAAAGATTACTCCAGGTATTAAGGGAACATTAGACAACTATAGCTTGGACTATAGCTGATATCAAAGGAATCAATCCCTCACTATGTTAGCATAAAATCTTGAAGGAAGATGACTCTAAGCCATCCATTGAAAATCAACGCAGATTAAATCCTACTTTGAAAATTGTGGTAAGGGCTGAAATTGTCAAATTACTTGATGCTGGAATTATCTATCCAATTTTAGATAGTGCTTGGGTTAGCCCTATTCATGTGGTTCCAAAGAAGGGAGGAATTACAGTGGTAAAAGATAAGAATAATGAGTTAATTCCTGCAAGACCAATTATAGTATGGAAGGTATACATTGATTACCGGAAGTTGAATAAGGCAACTAGAAAAGATCCTTTTTCTCTGCCCTTCATTGATCAGATGTTGGAAAGGTTAGCGGGGCATTCACATTATTGCCTTCTTGATGGATGTTCAGGCTAAAACCATATTCCAATTGCACCAAATGATTAGGATAAATCAACTTTCACATGCCCCTATGGTATGTTTGCTTATAGAAGATTGCCATTTGGATTATGTAATGCACCTACCACTTTTCAAAGGTGTATGATGGCTCTCTTCTCAGATATGGTGGAAAGATTCATAGAGGTATTCATGGATGACTTCTCTATCTTTGGTTCCTCTTTTGATGATTGTCTCCATAATTAATCTCTTGTGCTCAAACGATGTGAAGAAACTAATCTTGTGCTAAATTGGGAAAAGTGTCATTTCATGGTAAAAGAAGGAATAGTCTTGGGACACCATATCTCTGAACTTGGTGTTGAGGTTGATAAGGTGAAAATTCAAGTGATAGAGAAACGATCTCCACTAGTTACAGTTAAGGGGACTGGGAATTTTCTTGGTCATGTGGGGTTTTATGGAAGATTGATCAAGGATTTCTCAAAAATCATAAAGCCCCTATGCAAGTTGTTGGAAAAAGATGTGCCCTTTAATTTTTCTGAAGAGTGCCTTATGGCTTTCACCACTCTAAAAGAAAAATTAATTTCAGGCCCAGTGATTGTCGCATTGGATTAGAGTTTACTGTTTGAAATTATGTGCGATGCAAGTGATTATGCTGTAAGAGCAGCTTTCAGATAGAGAAGAGATAAAGTATTTCATGTGATTTATTACGCTAACAGAACTCTTAACATCAGAATAATTATGCTACTACTGAAAACGAGTTACTAGCGTAGTCTTTGCCTTTGATAAATTTAGTTCATATTTCATTGGATCTAAGGTAATTGTCTACACTGATCATTCTGCCTGGAAATATCTTTTTGATAAAAAGGATACTAAGCGATGATTGATCAGATGGGTGTTATTATTGCAAGAATTTGATGTTGAAATTAAAGACAGAAAGGGTATAGAAATTTAAGTGGCAGATCATCCATCCAGACTTGAGTAACCAGATGAGGACATAATTGAGGAAATAAATGAGGAATTTCAGAATGAGCAATTATTTCAAGGGAGAAAAGTGACATGGTATGCTGATTATGTGAACTACTTGGTTGGAAAAGTTATTCCAGCTGATTATTCTATCAGTAAAAGAAGAAGTTCTTCCATGATTTGAACTTCTATTATTGGGAAGAACCACATCTTTACTGCAGAGGACCAGATCAGATAATTAGAAGATGTGTGCCTGATGAGGAAATGTGGTCTATTCTTGAGCAGGTTCATTCTTCACCTTATGGCGGTCATCATGGGCCTACAAAAACAGCTGCTAAGGTGCTCCAATGTGGTTTCTATTGGTCTACCTTGTTCAAAGATTCTTTCTCTTTTGTTAAAGCTTGTGATCGGTGCTAGCACACTGGTAATATTTTTTCAAGATAGGAGATGTCGTTGAACAATATCTTGGAGGTGGAAATATTTGATATTTGGGGGCATTGACTTTATGGGACCGTTCCTTCCATCTTACAATAACAGGTATATTTTAATTACAGTTAATTATGTGTCCAAGTAGGTTGAGGCCAAAGCATTTCCTAGTAATGATGCTAAAGTCGTGGTAGAGTTTGTTACAAAAAATATTTTTACCAGATTTGGGGCACCACGAGCAATTATCAGTTGGGGAGCACTCACATTAACAACAAGCTTTTTAAAATGGTGTTGTCAAAATATGGAGTTCATTACCAAATGGCCATAGCTTATCATCCCCAAACTAGTGGGCAAGTGGAAACATCAAATAGACAATTGAAGAAGATTCTTGAAAAAACTATCATTTCATCGAGAAAAGATTGGGCTAAGAAGTTAGATGATGCTTTATGGGCATATCATACGACTTTTAAAACACCAATTAGGATGTCACCATATCAGCTTGTGTTTGGTAAAGCCTGTCACTTGCCAGTTGAACTAGAGCATAAGGTATATTGGGTATTTAAGCAATAAATTTGGATATGAATGCAGCGGGGAAAACAGATGTCTGCAGCTGAATGAGCTAGATGAGTTCCGATTAGATGCTTATGAGAATGCTTCTATTTATAAAGATCGGACTAAAAAGTGGCACGACTGGCAGATTCAGGAAAGAGAATTCAAAGTTGAGGACCAAGTTTTGCTCTATAATTCTCAGTTGAAACTCTTTCCAGATAAACTAAGGTTAAGATGGTCGGGTCTATTCACAATTACTCAAGTTTTTCCCTATGACAGCTTCGAGCTCTATCATCCTAAAAAAGAAAGCTTCAAAGTCAATGGACAGCGCCTCAGACATTATTTTGAGACCGATTTTTCGAAAGAAAAGTTGGACATTGACATTGCAGTACCAGAGTAATTTCTGGCACAGTCAAACTCGAGACTATAAACAAGCGCTTGCTGAAGGCAACCCATCCGGTAGTTTCGCCTTTATTTTCCTGTACTCTATTTTAATGCCTTGGGAGTAGAATGAATTTAAGTTTAGGTATTTTTCTCTAAGATGCTAAGATTTTTAATTTTAAATTTTTGATTTTGTTTCTTTTGGGTTATTTAAAAAAAAAATCAAAACAAACCCGAACCAGCCCCCATGCACCCCCACAACACACGCACACGCACACGCACACACACCTCAATTATTCCCTGTTCTTCGCTGTTGCTTCTTTATTTCTCCAACTTCCACCGTGCACGACCCACAACACCCCAATTTAGCACAAGGATTCATGAATTAAGCTAGCTAGGAAACACTTGTCTATTAATAATTATAGATAACATGCACAATGGAAATAAAAAACTATAATTCCTACATCAAGATCATACTTGCTCTTAGATGGAATGCGTGATCAGAAAGTTACCTACAACGAAGCAGTAAATTCGGTTTATCTGATCACACCACAGCTGTCCAAGTGTCCAACCTCTAACCGTAATCTACACAGCAAGAACAATCAAAGAGCACGAACTTTGCATAGTGGGATTAGGGTTTCTGTATTATCTTATGCTAACAAGTTAATACAAAACGTGTGTGAATGTCGTAGTAACCCGAGACCCTAAAGCGCTCTATTTATAGGTTTCTTACGAAACCCTAGCACAAACCCTAATCTGATTAGGATTCTATAGCCCATGTACGGTCTAACCCAATTAATCTTATTAGTTAAATTAGTCCATTATGTACAAACCCGGTCCAACTATTAGGCCTTGTACATTAATTCCAGCAATCTCCCACTTGGACAAGATCCAATTCTAAGACTCTGATTCTTATCTTTTGTGTGTGACCCATTAGGCTCCCACTCACGATGGCAAACACCATGATACTATTATTCTAATCTAACTAGAATAAGACAAACCAAAATCTCTATTTTAATTTCTCATCAATTCACCTAGATCGATCAGTTCATGAAGCCGTCCAAGATTGACATCTAGCAATGTGTCAAGGCAATCCATGTGATAGGATGTCATGTGGTATGACAAGATCTTTCCGTGTACGGTTACTGTGGAAATATAATCTCTTTATCAATATAACCCAATTGGTTAAGAGATATGGATAAGCGTCAATCTCATTTCAACCAATTATGTTATTTGCATAGACTTGACGTTGACCAACTTATGATCATGATTGAAACTCCTTTCAACTCACAATCACACCTTCGCTAAGGAATTTTAATCAACTCAAGTAGCGAAGAGCAGATTAGAGCCTCCTAATATCCAAGAGTGATGGATCATCATCTTGAATACTCACAACCTTCATGCAACCTTCATTATACCTGTATGGCATTTTCCTGATGACTCATAGCTAAAGCCTCATCAAATGTCCATCTAAGCATAACAATCATTACATAAGATTCTATGGTATTCTCAAGTCAAGAGACCAATTCCACAACCGTCCATTAGAGATTAACCACTGACGCTAGGATAATGTCCATGTGGTATCTCTAGGCCGATCATCCGATGCTTGTTCTACTAACAAAGCATCCATGTGTTCATTCAAATATCCCCACATTCTAACTTATGAGATCAGTTACTTTCTAAGAAAAAAATGTAACACATGCTAGTCTACCCGCAATAACAGTATCCATATCCTGTAATTGCCTCGACTAGGGATAGTTTAAGAATAAGTGATAACATGCATCTCATAATCACAACCCATGTGATTAACAATTTATTTTTATCTTATTCTACGGACTCTATTATTTTGATGATGAGATAATAATACTTATGAAAATAATATATCTCCCATTAAAATGCATCCGTTAATAAGTGTTTATACTCAAAATGTCTTACAAAATAGTATAACACTACAATCTAAACAAACTAGGTCCAGTCATTCATGTATCTAATACCCATAGACATAGCATGACTATCATGCTTGTCATGTGACAACGGCTTAGTTAATGGATCTGCAACATTATCATCTGTAGGGACTCATTCTATCTTTATGTCATTCATTTGTATAATCTCCCTAATGAGATGATATTGCCTTAATACATGCTTGGACCGTTGATGAGACCTGGGTTCGTTCGCTTGTGCGATGGCTCCATTGTTGTCACAATACAAAGTTATTGGGTCAACAATGCTAGGAACAACTTCAAGTTTAGTGACAACCTTTCTGATCTAGACTGCTTCCTTTGCTGCTTCCGAAGCAGCTATGTATTCGATTTCTGTTGTTGAATCGGCAGTTGTTGCTTGTTTGGAACTTTTCCAACTCATAGCACCGCCATTAACAGTAAACACATAACCAGATTGAGATTTACAATCATCTTTGTCAAACTGGAAACTAGCATCAGTATATCCCTGAACTCTTAGTTCATAGTTATTTACTTCATATATTAAGAACGCATCCTTAGTTCTTCTCAAGTATTTAAGAATGTTCTTAACATCTATCCAATATTTCTCTCCAGGGTTCGCTTGGAACCTGCTTGTGACACTCAAAGCATAAGAAACATCTGGTCTTGTACATAGCATTGCATACATGATAGATCTTATTGCAAAAGCATAAAGAATCATATCCATCCGATCCCTCTCAACTTGTGTCTTTGGACACATTTCTTTTGAGAGATTAATCTCATACCCTATGAGACCGAGTCCTCTCTTGGACTCTTCCATTTTAAATCTTCTTAAGATTTTGGTTATGTACATAGATTGGGTTAGGCCAAGTAATCTTTTAGATCTACGCCTATAGATCTTAATCCCAAGAATATATGCTGCCTCTCCCAAATCTTTCATGGAGAAGTTAGTTGACAGCCAGGATTCACTGATTTCAACATAGAGATGTCGTTTCCTAATAGTAGTATGTCATCTATATATAAGATTAGAAACACGACTTTGCTCCCACTTCTTGTCTTGTACACACATGGCTCATATTCATTTTTGATAAAATCAAACTTTTTGATTGTCTCATCGCAACGAAGATTCCAGCTTCTAGAGGCTTGCTTTAGTCTATATATAGACCTTTGCAGTTTACAAATTTTATTTGGCTCATTGAATTTAAAACCTTCAAGTTGTGTCATGTACACATCCTCACTAAGATTGCCATTAAGGAATGCAGTTTTGACATTCATCTGTCAAATCTTATATTCATGATATGATGCTATTGCAAGTAAAATCCGAATTGATTTAGACATGGCTACTGGTGAAAAAGTTTCATCAAAGTCAACTCCTTATCTTTGATTATAACCTTTCGCCACCAATCTAGCTTTATAAGTCTGAACTTTTCCATCAATGTCGATCTTTTCTTGTAAACCCATTTACAACCTATATGTTTCACTCCTTTAGGTAGATCAACTAAGGTCCAAACCTTGTTCTCATACATAGAGTTCATTTCGGATTCCATGGCTTCTTGCCATCTCTTTGAGTCAACATTTGACTTTGTTTCTGGGTAAGTAGTAGGTTCATCTTCCTCAATTAACAACGTATCATTGGTAATCATCATATCATATCTTTGAGGATGACGAATAACTCTACTCGACTTACGTGTCAAAGCTGGCGTGTCCTTAGGGACTAGTGTTTTCCTATAGCCAGTTTCTGCCTCATCTAATGAAAGCTCAACTCTTGGCTCATCTAATCAGTTAGCTTCTTCGATAGTTTCTTGAATCTCTTCAAGATTTACTTTACTCCCACTATTTCCTCTTAGAATAAACTCTTTTCTAAGAATATAGCGTATCTTGACACAATGACTTTCATGGTGTCAAGATTGTAAAAGTAGTATCCAACAGTCTCCTTTGGCTTCCGATCTCCACAAAAAAACATTTATCAGATTTAGCATCTAGCTTATCTGATTTAGTACGCTTCACATAAGCATTACAACCCCAAATTTTCATGTATGATAGATTTGGTCTTTTACCAGTCCATAGTTCATACAGAGTTTTATAAACTGATTTAGATGAGACATGATTTAGTGTGTAACAAGTAGTATGGATTGCATATCCCCAAAATGTTTTTAGGGGAATTGTATGGCTCATCATGGATCGCAACATATCTAATAGCGTGTGATTTCTCCTTTTAGACACGCCATTGTGCTGTGGTGTATATGGTGGAGTCCATTGCGAGAGAATCCATTCTCTTTCAGATAATCTAAAAACTCTCCTTTCAAATATTCTCCACCTCGATCAGATCTTAGTGTTAGAATATTTTTTACGGTTTGCTCTTCCATTTCCTACTTGAATTCCTTGAACTTTTCAAGAGCTTCATGCTTAAACTTCATCATGTACACAAAACCATATATAGAATGGTCATTAGTGAATGTAATGAAGTAGGAAAAACCTCCTCTAGCATTAGCAGACATTGGACTACATACATCTGTATGTACAAGTGCCAGTAAGTCTGTAGCTCTTTCACCTTTTCCAGTAAAGGGAGATTTGGTCATCTTGCCTAAAAGGCATGATTCGCACCTATCAAACGATTCATAATCACTTGAGTCTAAGTATCCATCTTTATGTAACTTGGTAATACGTTTTTCATTTATATGACCAAGTCTGCAATGCCAAAGGTATGAGTTATTAACACGATCATCAATTTTAGGCTTTTTGCATTCTACACTCATTATAGGATGCTCCATGACAAGAATGTAAATGCCACTGAACAAATTTCCACAACCATAAAACAAATTATTAAGATATAAAGAACAACGTTTATTCTTAGTATTAATGAAAAACCATCTATGCCCAAACATGAAATGGAAATAATGTTTTTGGTAATAGCAGGAACATAATAGCAGTCTTCTAATTCTAAAACAAGGCCCAAGGGCAATGATAAATAATGTGTTCCTAAGGCTAAGGCAGCAACTTTTGCTCCATTCCCAACACGTAGATCCACTTCACCCCTTCGCAATGGTCTACTGTTCTTTAGCCCCTGCATATTTGTACAAATATAAGATCCACATCTGGTATCTAATACCTAAGAAACTGAAAAAGTAGTCATATTAACCTCGATAAAATAATTAGCTGAAGTAGAAGTCTCAGTAGACTTCTTCCCCTTCAAGGTAACGAGGTATGCCTTGCAATTCCTCTTCCAATGCCCTTTGACTCTACAGTGGTAGCAAGTAGCATCGGCCTGAGATTTGTTCTTATCATGCTTAACTGTTTTCCCAATGCCTTTGGCCTTTTTGGAACCTTTCTTAAAGGTCTTTTTAGACTTCCTGTTAGTGCTCTTTCAGGAGTCTATAGCCAACACTTGCCTCTGTACTTTGTTTACATTAGGCTTAACAGTCTTCAACATGTTTAATAGCTCGGGTAGGGTCCATTCAATCTTGCTCATATTGAAGTTCATAATGAATTGTGAATAGCTATCAGGGAGCTATTGAAGAACCAAGTCAATACTTAGTTCATGGTCCATAGCAACTCCTAATTGGCCTAATTTTTCAATATAGCCAGTCATCTTCAGTACATGAGCACTAACTGAAAAATCTTCTTCCATTACAGCCCTGAATAGCTTTTTAGATGTTTCATACCTTTCAGTGCGAGACTGTTCATCATACAACTCTTTGAGATGAAATATCATGGTATAAGCATCCATACCCTCATGTTGCCATTGCAACTCAGGAGACATAGCTGCAAGCATCACACATGTTGCAATATTATCGTCATCCATATGACGATTGTATGCCTCCACCAGTTCTGGAGTAGCTTCCTCATTCGAAATTTCCAGTATCGGCTGTTCAAGAACATATGCAATTTTTTCATGCCTGAGAACTATTCTCAGATTGCGGTGCCAGTCTAGAAAATTTTGCCTAGTAAGCTTGTTGGCATCAAGTATGCCTCTCAAGTTAATGTGATTACTCATTATTCGATAAATTGAAATGACAAAATATAGAACAATTAATAAATGCAATAAACTAATTTAACATGGACTTTTATTAAATTAATTATACTTCCACTGAATTAATGATCCCCTTAACATTAATTAATAAATCATTTTCATTTTTCAGTAGGCTAGGACCCCGTTTGTTTTACTAAAACCTTGCGTTACTCAACAAGCCCTAATAAAACATTTAGGTAGATACTTTATCAATCACATCTTCATGTGACTCCTAGATTAACAAGTAGATAACTAATTATCATATACATCTTATGTATTTACTTGACAAGCCTCTAAAATTTTATTTCCTTGAGTCACTCAACAAGAAATAAAATTTTAGTTAAATTCGACCCACTGTTCAAAAACATCATATGTTTCATAGTGAGATCGTATTCACGAGCGAGCAGGCTTGAGTTACTCAACAAGCTAACATCGATAATGAACTCTGATTTTCACTATAACAGTGGAATGCATGTATTTAACAATTAATATGAATTTAATATATTATAGGGGATCGGTCTCATCAACATCATATTTATGTATTTAAATAACATCACACATGCAATCATCAATACATAATAAATATGGGTGGATGATTATGGACAGTATCTATCTAGTCTTCGAGCCACTGTTCAGAAACATCATATGTTTCATAGTGATAAACATATTCACAAGCGAGCAGCCTTGAGTTACTCAACAAGCTAACATCGATAATGAACTCTGATTTTCACTATAACAGTGGAATGCATGTATTTAACAATTAATATGAATTTAATATATTATAGGGGATCGGTCTCATCAACATCATATTTATGTATTTAAATAACATCACACATGCAATCATCAATACATAATAAATATGGGTGGATGATTATGGACAGTATCTATCTAGTCTTCGAGCCACTGTTCAGAAACATCATATGTTTCATAGTGATAAACATATTCACAAGCGAGCAGCCTTGAGTTACTCAACAAGCTAACATCGATAATGAACTCTGATTTTCACTATAACAGTGGAATGCATGTATTTAACAATTAATATGAATTTAATATATTATAGGGGATCGGTCTCATCAACATCATATTTATGTATTTAAATAACATCACACATGCAATCATCAATACATAATAAATATGGGTGGATGATTATGGACAGTATCTATCTAGTCTTCGAGCCACTGTTCAGAAACATCATATGTTTCATAGTGATAAACATATTCACAAGCGAGCAGCCTTGAGTTACTCAACAAGCTAACATCGATAATGAACTCTGATTTTCACTATAACAGTGGAATGCATGTATTTAACAATTAATATGAATTTAATATATTATAGGGGATCGGTCTCTTCAACATTATATTTATGTATTTAAATAACATCACACATGCAATCATCAATACATAATAAATATGGGTGGATGGTTTTGGACAGTATCTATCTAGTCAATTACATGGGTCGAGTCCATAATCATCCACAAACATTCATCAATATCTAATATTAACGAACACATCAATTTCTAGATTTGTGGTAGTTGACAATAGGTGTCTAAACACTTTAGACAAATAAAAGGAACTGAACGAGAAGTAAATTAATTAATCAAATTAATTAATCAATTTTATATTAATAAAATATCATGATTAATCCAATTAATCAATCAATTTTATTAACTCAAGGGGACAAACAAAATAACTCAAAGTCATACTTTGTTATAAGTTTTGGAAAGTATTTAGGGTTTAAAATCAAATATTAAATTAAGTCAAAATTTAACCTTTTTTTATCCAAATAAAACAACTTTTGGCAAAATAAATGTTACAAAGTTTAAATTTTGACTCAATTTGATAAAGAAAAAAATTTTACAAAACGTTTAAGTTAAATTCAAAACCCAAAGACTAATTTGTCAAATTTAAAAGATGAGACTGATTCTGAAATTTCAAAAAACTTCAGGGACCAATATCAAAGTATCCAAAACTTAAGGGACTGTACATGTAATTTTTGAAATTGCGTGGGCTTCCCTACTGTCTACTGAAACAAGGGGACTTTCTGTGTTATTTCTGAAATTACACAAAAGCCCCCATCTCAAAAACATGAGCGGCTAGGGTTCGACACTAACTGAAGGCAAGCGCTGCAGCCCTCCACGCCGCTTCTAGAGTGGCGTCTGTCGGCGGCAGGCACTGCTTTAGAAACAGCGCCCAATGCTACTGCGAACGGCAACAGACTGCTGCTGTTCGCAGCAGCTATCTCCGCTGCTGCTGCTGTGGCGGTGGTGCAGTTGCAGCGGCCAGATAGCCGCTACAACTCCCGTGCTTGACCGTCGGACTGTCGGAACTATTCCGGCGGCAAGGCGCTATAGTAGGCCGTTTCATCCGCCCTTTTTTTGGTTCAATTGAAAAATACGAATCAAATTCAGATTTTCAATATAAACAAAAACTCCAAATCAAATTCGGAATTTATTATTTCACAAATAATTTTATCAATAATTACCACAAATCAAATTGATACGGACAACACACGTACCCGCACAACACATGCACACCTCAGTTATTCTCTGTTCTTCGTTGTCGCTTCTCTATTTCTCTGGCTTCCACCATGCACAACTCACAACACCCCAATTTGGCACTAGGATTCATGAATTAAGCTAGCTAGGAAGCACTTGTCTATTAGTAATTATAGCCAACATGCACAACGGAAATAAAAAAACTATAATTCTTACGTCAGGATCATACTTGCTCTTAGATGGAATTCGTGATCAGAAAGTTACCTACAACGAAGCAGTAAATTTGGTTTATCTGATCATACCACTGCTGTCCAAGCGTCCAGCGTCTAACAGTAATCGACACAGCAAGAACAATCCAAGAACACGAACTTTTCATAGTGGGATTAGGGTATCTGTATTAGCTTGTGCTAGCAAGTTAATACAAAATGTGTGTGAATGTTGTATTAACCCCTAGAGCACTCTATTTATAGGTTTCTTACGAAACCCTAGCGCAAACCCTAATCTGATTAGGATTCTAGAGCCCATGTATGGTCCGACCCAATTAATCTTATTAATTAAATCAGTCCATTATGTACAAACCTGGTCCAACTATTGGGCCTTGTACATTAATCCAAGATTGTCTTGGTTTTTGTGGCATTATCTCGATTTTTTTCAGGTTGAAATCGGCCGATGCCTCTAGGTAAGTCCCGTAAATTGATTGTATGAATTTCTAGGCTTTTATGGCTTGCACTGTTTTCTTCCTTGATGATAAGATGTTCAATATAGAAAATAGACTTCGAGGCATAAAGTGGAGCTGAAATTTGACCCGAGCCCTTACTGCCGAGCTTGCTGCTCGATTTTTCTTCGGGTTTTTCGCTTGCAATTTTGTGTGTTTACTTCTTTTCTTGAACTTAACCTAGATGCTGGGATAGGTCTTTCACTATTTTTCTAGTTGAATGTTTGGGTTGATGCAAGTAATTAGCTCCCAAAGTACCTCGAAAAGCTGCATTCCACGTGCTCGATAGATTGCTTGAATGAACCTTCGTTGTTTCAATTGCCTCAAATTTTTGTGGACTTCATCCTTGAATGATAGAGAGCATCTAGGGTGTTCTGAAAAAGCCATTGGACCATTGCTTAGTAATGTTTAATCATGTTTTTGAAAAATGGAGCAAACGGCTATTTTTAAAAGGTGGCAGCTACTGCCCGCCAAATTTGGCCCTCTCTCGTTTAGCTTAAATGATCTCCAAATGTTATGAAGTTTTGTGTGAAGCTAGACCAATGTGTGAACTATCAATCCCCAAAAGATAGCTCGGTAAAAGTCATCTTATGTGTATGTTATACATTGTTAAAGTTGCCATTGCACAATTGTGTCTTTGCTGGGTATCAATAACGTTCCCTCCCTATTTGGCCTATTCCAACTCCATTTGGCATGGAATTTGAGTATGATACAATATATATTTTTTATTTTCATACATCCAAAGATGGCTTGGTAAAAGTTGTCAATTTGAGCAAGTTACTCAGGGTGGAATTATCGTTGTTATCAACTAAAATTGCCCTCATATGTTGCCTTGTTTTCTTGTCACTATAAATACTTATGCTTCAATATGTTTTATAGTGGCCAAGTGTTCCTCTTATCTTTTGATAGGTTGAAGTTATTTTGTGAGAAGTAAATGGTGTCCAAAAGAAAAGGAAACCAAGTGGCGGAACAAGAAGAAGAACACTAGGCACCTCGTGAAGCCATCAAGGAAAGACGGGTGATTTTGCAAGATTTTAAGGACACAAGCTTGGGGACGGTGATTGAAATATGTGGTTAGACGAAATATGTCACAGAACCTTCCAAGGGCAACTTGAAAATAGTTCAAGATTTTTACAGAAATTTTAATTCAAAGATTGAAACAGCAGGGACACGGCGCAAGTATCAGACCAAGGTATATGGTACTTGGGTCAAGTTCACCCATGAAGTGATCGATAATTTCTTGGGTCTGGACAGCTCTGATGCGGCTCGGGTAGATCATTTAACTTTTCTTGCAGTGATGAGGATCTAGCTCATTTTCTAACAGGCAAGGTACCATTAGAAGTGGTACAGGTAAAGTGGGTCTATCAGAATAGTGATTTGTGTGATGATGCTTGGTACCTACATCACTTTGTTGCTTCTATTATTGAGCCAATTACAAGAACGCAATCAACTCTACTAGGGGCAGCCTGTTATACCATATGGCGCAGGGAACCCAATTTGATTTAGGGCAGCACATATACAATTAGGTTCGAGACCTAGGGGTTGCCAAGGGTAACAGTGAGAGGCATTTATTCCCGTGTGTGATTACCGGCATTTGCATAGCCGCATGGTTGCGGTCGGTCCCGACTGACGAAACTCTTCTTCACCGCGACCCACTTTGTAAAAGTTTACGCGAAAGCTTAGCCAAACAACAGGCAAAGAAGGTTTGAACTGCAACCCAGGAGCAAGTCTGCCCACATCTAGCCCCAGATCGGAAGAGCGGACCCATACCTGAGCCCGAGCCCAAGTCTAAGCCTGAGCCAGCAGTTGCCCCTCTGAGCCAGCCCATTACATTTGAACAGCCGGTCTTAGGGTATTTCTAGACCCTTGGAACTCAAATTTTAGAGCTGCAAGAGAATCAGAAGAGGCTCCAAGACTTGGTTCGACAGCTTTTGACAACATCATCCCCTAATGCTGACATTCAGACTAGTCATACAGGCCCTATTCCATCAGTCTTGTCAGACCACAATCCAGACACCCCATCAGCCATACCCTAAGGGAGTTTCTGAACTTTTACTCTCTATTTTTGCTAATTTTTGCATAACATCAGGGACAAATGTAAAAATTAAATGTGTTTATTTTATTTGGCTGATGTATATTTTGGCTATCTATTGGTCTGTATTTTAAACCTACAAGGTTGTCAAAGTGCAATTGTGTAGTTGCAATCGTATTGTTCGACTTGTGTTTTATGTTTAGTGGTTTATGTATTAAGTAAAATTGAAAAAAAAAATTGCGGTCAGAAAATTTTTGATATTTGTGTTATCTTTTGTCTTTAGAGAAGAAAGAAAAAAGTACTGTGTATAGTGTTTTGTGAACATGTGAGAGAGCCACTCATGATATTAAAGTATTGGATTTTACCGGAGTATTGCTTTGCTAGAATTAGGATCTTACGCAATGCAAGAACAATAGAGAAAATAGTTAAACTGGAGAGATAGATTTGTGTTGTTGACCTGAAGAGATTCATAACATTATTGAATTAGAGAACTCGCACCTTCTATTTACTTGCTTTGCTTGGAATTGGTTATGACTGGATTAGGTTGACAAATTTAACCCGGTGAGATTTTTGAGCCTTAGACTGACGCATCTTTATCAGTCTCACTATCTTTGTTCATGTGTGATATTCTTCTATGGGTTTGTTTCACTAGAACTTGTTTTATTTCTCTTTAAGGCTACATTGTTATATGCATTTCATGAAAATCATTAAGGTACTCTTTATTGATTAACCACTTTAGCCAAAAAGCCTACTTTATTAATTAATTCCCTTTTGTGGAACCCCTTTGAGCTCTACGGCCTATTTTTTTCTTTACACTTCTTAATACTAGTCTTGAGCCGAAAATAATGTATATATTTACCTTCCCAATAGACTAGTAGATGTGTGGTTGCTTTTGTAGCTTAGGTGAATAAGAAGTAAGTGTGGGAGAGGAAAATATTAATGATGAGGTGATGAGTCAAGTTGATGATATATAAGCTGGTGTGGTTTGTTATTAGAAAAGATGAATAGTTGATTGGAGAGGAAAAAAATAAAAAAAGAGAAGAATAAAAAAAGAAGTAAAAAGAAGACGGACAGATGGAAGCCGAAAAAAAGTAAAAGTTAAAAAAACTAATAAAGCATTGACAATTAAAAAAAGAGAGAGAGAGAGAGAGAGAGAGAGAATGGTAAAGGAAATTTTGTGAAAAAAAGAAAAATTTTTTTGATATAAATAGTTGCTTCCTTGTAAAGTAAAGGCTTGTGTTACTTTTAAAGGATGAGATATAGTATTCTTGTATAGGTGATGCTAGGAATTTTGCAAAGATGAAGGAAACAGTTGTTTCACTTGGGATATGTTCTTGAAGATTATAAAGTTGTGTTCCACTAATTCTGACGGTTTATTAGCTTCACTTCCTAAATTTTCCCACCTTAGTCTTTACATCCGTTATAACCCCTGAAAAGACCTTATGATTTGTGTTATGTGTGTGCACCTGAGTGGTGGAGAATGAAAAATTTTGCAAGCCTATGGTAGAACTTTCCTGTGGATAGAATTTTGAGTGTAAACACTTAACTTTTAAACACTTGAGCGAAAAATAAGGTTGACCTGCCCGGGTTATGCCATTTCAGGTACAAGCTTGATTTATGTTTCCAATGGTTTGTGTGAGGGCACTTGTTCATGATATTTTATAAGTTTTGAAGGGTTAACCAGTACTTGAAAAAAGTAGAAAAAGAAAATTCTCTAAACTCTTGTATTACTTGGGAGATTTTTTATTAGGCAGACTTACTCTGAACTGATTAAAAGATAGGGTATTATGAGTTGTTGTCTCATATGTGATGAACGTTTAAGTATTTTGTTATTGTACTTGTGCTTTTGTTTTGTTTGTTGTTCGCAGACGAACAACAGTCTAAGTGTGGGGGAACTTGATAAGTCTTGATTTGTGATGTTTAAATTCCCTATATATATTGTTAATTATGTGATATTATGTTTAAAAGTTCGTATTTACGTTTAATTTGGTAAGTTGTAGGTTAAAATCCAAGATGAAGTCAAGATGGACGAGTTTGGATCAACGTTGCACAAATTATGAAGTTTAGGGACCAAAATGAGCACAATGGAAAGTTGAAGCCACAAAACAAAGGGAGTTTGAATATGTATGGCCTGTGTGCGGCCACTGTGATTCAAGAAGGAGAAGCTTCGTGCAAGATGAAGATCTAATTACCCGAATTATGCGCTTTATTTTATTTGTGTTTTTCATTCATGATGTGTAACTGATTTAAAGTTAGGACGAACGATGTAACCTAGTTGGGACTACAGTCATGTTTTTCATGCTTAATTCATGTAATTAATTTTTATGTTAAATACTTATTGGTATATTGTTTTGTTTTCATCTTTGTGGCTAATGGATGAATGAATCTATGAATTTTTGTTGAACTTGAAAGAGGAATATTTAAGTTATCTTATGCAATAGCCAATAGGGATCATTAATTTAGACAAGACAAAAAGATTTGCTTGTAGTTAGTGCGGTCACCGTAGGTTGAACTTCAGTGAGACTTATATGAATTTCTTGTTGATTAATACACTTAAGAAGGTTGATAACGCGCTCACTTAGATATAGGTGAGTGGGCCTAATTAAGTAGGATTAACTAACTTTGAGAGGGGTAGTTGATTAATTTCGTGAGATTCGATTGTTAACATAGATTAATTGTCACAAGACTAAGTGGTCCAATTATGGTGAAGTCGTGAGTCCTAACACATATCCATTATATATTTCCCTCTAAATCTTTGTATATATTTTATTTTCTTAATTTTGTTTATTTGTTTATTTATTCTCTTTTCTCAAACACAAATCAATTGATTATTCAAATAGAGTAGGAATTAATAATTTCGGTACTCAATCCAATCCTCGTGGAAACGATAACTTAGACTAATTGTCCACTGTACCCGTACGCTTGCGGATTTCACAAACATATTTAACGAACACATACGGATAGCAAAGTAATTATTTTGATAAATGCCTCAATTTGCTATAACATAAAATATGAAAACTATTGAATTTTGTTTGAAAAAAATTGAGGTGAGATCGGAAGACCAAAATATGTGAGTATAAAATAGTAAGAGAAAAAATGTAGAAGAAGAAGAAATCTTTTGTTTTGTGTGTGTGTGTGTATATATATATATATTCAAATAGAATAGTGATCATATGCAAGTTTTCTCGTTAAAATCACTATCCTCCTTTTATATGCTTATTTAATTAATTTTATAATAATAATTAATAATAATATTAATCCATTAATGGTATCCATTAGTTACATTTTGCTATTATTTTATTTTATAATAATATATAAAAACTTATATATATTTCATTTTATATATAATATGCTATTTGTTATCCATTAGTATTTGTTATATCTATTATATTAGTTTTAAGCTATCATCAAAGATTTAATATTTTTTCAAAATTCTAACAATTGACAGATAAATTTCAAGTCTTGAGTTATTGGACTTCCTTCTCATTTCAATTAAGTGCCTAATCGTGAGATTGAGTATATAACCTATATGTTAATTAAATGAGTGGTGCTGCGGTAATGCCTTACCGCGATTTTCCCTCTCAATATGCTTAAAGCGGGGTTATAGTGGTCATTTTACTTCTATTGGTGTACCTGGTGCGGTCAAACTCAACTTCATCTTTTTTTTTTGGTTCTTATCTCTTCAAGCCATCGGTCAGTGTTCTTCATATTCTTTCCCTCTATCTCTCTCTTATCCAATATGTCTATCAGTTCCCTTAATTTCAGAAACTTATCTCTTCATCTATGTTTATCTCATATTCGATCATTTCGGTTGTTTTTCTATACCTCTTTACTGATCTTCTCGAGGGTTCCCTAATTTCTCTGGAGATAGCTCTGGATTCAGGCACGATTCAGCTGGCTGAATCGATAGGGGTCTATTTCCGAAATCAGATTCTTATCGATTAGGTTTTAATTGATGTGTTTTGCTATCCATTTTTGTTCATGATTTTTTTTTAACTGATTGGGATTGGGTCTAATTAGGGGTTTTCCCTTCACTATAAATCAAGGTTATTCTTAATAAGCACTACAAGAATTTTATACTAATACTACAAATTTCCCGCATACAAAATGAAATTTATAGGCAAATGTTGCTTTCCCCCACAAAATGGATATTTTGTGGAGGTTCATATTTTCCCTACAAATTTTTTTTCCACATACAAAGTTACTGTGTAGGCAAGGATTTCTTTTCCTTATAAATAAATATCTCATGGTTTTTGTACTTTCCCTACAAAAGTTTTTCCGCATACAAAATGAAATTTATAGGCAAAGGCCTTTTTCTCCCACAAAATAGATATTTTGTGGAGGTCTATA